>DWPT01008083.1:0-10414 GCA_018251895.1 Agathymus mariae mariae
TAGAACTACATATGTATGATAAAACATGACTGCCATACACTTTGAAAGGAGTATTTTGATGAACGTTCCAAGAAGAATGGTCTTGTTACAGAGCGAATAGTCCTGACAGGGTCAAATTGTCTTTCGATTAGTGGTCCAGTGCAGTGGTCTTTTATTTATAATTAAGGGGTTCCACAATCATGCCCTACAGTAAATTTCAGTGCACTTCTCCTGTATTGAAAAGGAATATGATTAGTGGCCAATCCATTTGTTAGAAGTTATTATATTCGCAGGCTGGGCATGGCTTGACGAATATCTGTTGACATCCTTGAAAACAATAGTATAATATGCCCATCGAAGCACTTCCACGAAACCAAATATTGTCATGTTGCTGGCCAAGAAATAATCTGATTATTCGATTTGGTATCGATGTCGGGTTCGGAATTAACTGTGTAAGTTCATACTCCTAACATTTCACATAACTTATCACAGGGATAACATGCACACTCATAGTATAAAAAGAATTTACTTAATGATTTTAAATGAGTGTTAAAAATATTACAGGAACTGGAAAACGCAGTTCGTATTCCAGAAATAGAAAACGAGGCAATGAAGCCCACAGCTCCTATCCTCGACTACTCTGAAGACCACGAGTTCATGTCTGCCAACCAGAAAGAGGCCGAGGAAGACACGGCGGATGCTAAAGAGGAGGAGAAGAAGAGACTCATGAAGGGTAATGCACCAAAGACTGAGATCCAGCGGTTTTATAAGGATCAGTGTGTGTTTTTGACTGGGGGCACTGGATTTTTGGGAAAAGGTGAGTCGCTTGTGGTTGTTGGGTTGGCAAGTGAACGGACAAAGTATTTTAACTAGAAGTTCTAGCAATGGTCGCGGTAAAAGTAATACTTCTTTAGTTTTCAATAGATTTTGGTGTTATTTTATATTAATTACAAGCAATTACAAGCGGGCTCGGGCTTCGGGCGAGTCGAGTCGAGCAACTGTCAACGAATATCTTAGTGGATATTATAATCTTTAAATAGTATAAAACACAGATGATATTCATTATGACTGTTGCTAATTTATGTAAATATAATGTACCTTGGTAAAATAATTATTTAAGTAGATTCCGTGGTCCGCGAGATTACTCCCTGAATACACAAACAAAATTCGTTCTTAGTCTTTAATTCTAGTATTAGTATAGATTGACAAATACATTTATTTAATATATTAATAATATATAGCCTATTCACTCTTCTCTTGAAGACTCCAACATCGTAAGTAGCCGGGAACACCGACGCGGGCAAGTTATTCCAATCCAGTTGTTTGATGGAGAAACGGCGATGGGGGAATTATGTCGAATAATGCCTGCGCGCACTCTCCGAAATGCATCCTATAGAAGATCGACAGGCTGTCAACCCTGCGCCTGTGCTCATGGCTTTGCAGATTGATTCCGACCAGATCTGGGTCACCAATGAGCCTCTTTGCACGTCTCTCCATCGAGTCCAACGCTGAAAGATGACATTTGGCAGCACCAGCCCAAATGTGACAACAGTACTCCGCACACGGTCGACCTTGGGCTTTGTAGAGGGTTAAAAGTTGATTCGGTGTAAAGTACCGCCGCACCGTTGCAAGAACCCCAAGTTTCCTTGCAGGATATAGGATATATAATCTTTGTTTAATACACACCAAGTCGGGAAGAGCCGCTATTAGGTAAATAAAAGGAAAAACTAAACGTGTCTCAGACAATATGTTACTATAAAATACATGCACATATTTATGTACAAAATTACTTGGGTAATAAATATTTACGAAGTTAAAGAAAGATGTGTTCTTTACCATATTTCGTGAATACCAAACGCCAGAAGAGACTTGATGTGGTACCTATAGTTATGGCCTGAGACTTGTTGGTATTTGGGTGAAGGCTAAATGCCTTTGCTTACGTTTTAATATGGTCAAGGTTAAGGTTAGTGACAACAGCTTTGTGAATAGCAGGAAAATTATGATAAATCTGCAAATAATCTGCGAATAGATCGAAATCTGAAGAAAAAGAATTGGTGAATACATAAATAAAGGTATCAATAAATACTGAAAAGAGAAAAGGAAAGAGAATGCCACTCTGAAGCACATCTGCATTAGCTACAACCCAATCCTAGAAAAAATATTTTTGGCCATGAATTGTGAGCAGACATACAATCAAACCACGCAGGGCTGAAACACACAGTTTGAAAATCCTAGGCACGGAAGTTAGTGCTAAATATATAACATGTTACACCATACTAATAACGAACTGTCGAATCTGGTTAATCTTCCCGTTAAAACTAATAACAAGCAGGTAGCAAGATAACGAGAGCTCCCAGATCCAATTACCGTTCTGATTAGATATGTACGTACAAGACGATGTTTGTTCTTGGCCACGGTTGTTCGTGATGGCCTTTTTGAGTGTGTCCTTACCTCTGGCGAAACACGTAATGTGCAGGGATGTGTCTCTCCGTTAATTATTTGTTTCATCACGTTTATTTTAGACATATACCAATCACCATTCATTTCTAATTAGTGTTCAAAGCAAATAAACAGGCTAATCATTAAAGATGCAACAATATTAACTCAATCCCGGAACTTATTACTGCGTCTGATGTTTGAGAAAAGCTAAATTGTCAATAACAGAAACCTGTTCATATGAGAAAATACGACATACCTAACTTTACCTAGAGACTGCGTTCATTCCACGTCGACACCAAAGCTCCCATTGCGTGATGCGCACTGATGTTCGAGCATTGGGTACAGGTCCATTATTGGATAAACCAGATCATAAATAGATCACATGTCGTTCAAAGATGACCTCTGTCCATCTAGCATTAGAACCTCACGATATAGACAATGACCACAATGTCGTAAGTGCTAACATTTTAAGTGCAAAGCGGTTAATGACATGACTGTTTACACACACTGCTAAAGATGCTCCGACTGAATAAATACAGACGTTCACAAGAAAAATGATTATTGTAATTATGGCAAGTCTGAGGACGATGTTATTTTATTTGTTCCAAACATTTTTAAGAGTGGTAATAATACCACAAAGCTTACAATACAAATGCTTCTCTATATTTCGTACGTTGTCTTGTAATATGGTATAGCAGTATAACTTAGTTCCCAGGTACGTTCTAATAACATCAATTTTATAGTATTCTTAAAATTGATGTCTCATTACAGTTTTAGCCATCATCAATAATAGCAGTCGAAATAAATATAACTTATGGTTCTATTTTTTGTTTTATCAATTAATTACCGTTTTTAGATATTATTGTTGAAACGAATATAAAGTTATATCACTTGACTGGAGTCAGACACGACAACTTTGACCGTACAAAGCATAAAAGTCCATTGATAACTGATTATTCAAATGGTTTATTTATGAAAGGATTTGTCCGGACTAACGAAGGACGACCCAGACAACGACGGTCGATAATCTTTGAGAATACTATACACCGGCTCCTGCCTACGATTACTTTTCTGACCCACAATATGGTTTCAGGTCTAAATCGAAAACTCTTTTAACAACCATACGGCTAAACATAAAAAACCAACATAATATAGAGCAAAAGCAAGTAGCATTTTCATGTGTTACATGAAGCTTAATTTATCCAACGAAAATATCTAAATTATCTAACAGAATCCAGATTCGGTTTAAGAACACAATTAAATAACTATTTATTCTGTCCTTCGGTGAGAGGATACACTTGTATATAAATTTAATCGTATACAATTCAAGATCAATACGACTAATTGTGACTCCAGTGGCGCGATAGACCTGGCAGGCAGAACGTAGGTTACAAATGTACCAAATTGTATAATGGTCGTGCTAAAAAACCTAGATGCAAGTTTCCTTTGCACACTGTGCGGTTCAGAATAAATAGGCGCATTCGAAAAATCAAAGTATATCTGATAATAATAACCATAAGAAGAGCTTATTTTAAGATTTTTTAACAATGCTTATATTGTGACCAGGTGTAGTTAAGTTCCGT
Organism: Agathymus mariae mariae; assembly: GCA_018251895.1. Classification (NCBI taxonomy): domain Eukaryota; kingdom Metazoa; phylum Arthropoda; class Insecta; order Lepidoptera; family Hesperiidae; genus Agathymus; species Agathymus mariae. The sequence continues at coordinate 4,002 of DWPT01008083.1, forward strand.
GGTAAAGAAAACTTTGTACCAAACTCCACCTGCCTACTCTAGTTGAATTAATCTTTAATTTATTACGGTACAGCCACCTCGACAGTTAACCACTAGGCGGAACTAGATGGCGTTAACAGTATCATCTTAGACAAAAACACAAAAATACTATATTAAAAATAATTAACATTTAACAAATCATATTTGCGAACGTCAAACGAAATTAGCCGGTACTAGTTACAAGTTCAAAAAATATTAATCCTCTATATCCGCTAGCGATGATATTAAACATTACCGAGGCAGGAGTTAATATTTCATAACAGGTAAGTAAATATTAAAAAAAAAAAAATAGGTTAATTCCATAATGTAAAGTATAAAGTTCCAAAGGTACTTTTTGTATAAAATAATTGATATATACGAACATTAAGCTCCATACACTGTTTATAAACTTAATTTAAATTAAGTATCGAGTAATAATATATTAAATAAATGGCGCTAAGTAATGTAATGTATGTTTTTAAGCTATTCTGTTTTAGTAACCAATTCATGTAATTTTTTTTCCTTACTTGATATTACTTAAATTGTGTAAATAAAATAGTAAATTACTGGGTCCGATTTCGCTTAATGTGTTTGATTTCAATTTACTGTTCAATGGCTTTTTGTGGTTTGTTTGGTGTATTTGTGTGTTTTGTGTGTTATTCCCACGGTTTGTGTTGGCATGTGTGATTTATTGTAATGTGAAATTATTAAGCGGGCTGGTAAGTTTTTTTATAGTATCATTATTTAATTATTCTTAATTAAATTGCATGCTTTAGGAAGAATATGTTTATGCAACTATCATGGCTTCCTTGCTCCATGTGAACCTTCGTTATTTATTTTGTTCCCAACCAGATGAGCTTCATAAATTATACATATAGGCACTACAGGTAAAACTGTATATATTTTGCTATATATACAGAGAAATAGGAATATTTGTATGTCTCTCTGTACGTGTATAACATTAAAGTTCCTTAACAAATCTAGAGATACTTGGAACTCATACAAAGGTTATTAACATGTAATTTTGTTCATCCCAAATATTTAATTTGTTTGTGAAACTTTGCAAAGCGAAGCATATATCAACATACGTATATTATATATGTTTAGTCGAACTTATAATAATTCGCTCACAAACCGGCGCACAATTAAGTTGGAATAAGAAATATATCAATCAATCATTTATTTGAGTAATAAGGTAGTAAGATGAGAATAGCAGTATGTGCGCTTACCCGGTTTGTTATAAATATATTACCCGACGTACATACATAGAGCGTGCTCTGCATTGCATAAAATGTATCGTTGTGGGATACCGTACCGTATCGTATTGTATCGTACTGCAATTGGTTTGCAGTTGGTGAATGCACTGAACAAGAATCCGCCTCTTATGTAGCTTGGGGAATGGTGGGCTTATCTATCTTAATTCGTCTGGTGTTAAACCGATATAGCGCGGTTCATTCGGACTTTCATTCCGGTTGAAGCGTTTAACTTGAATAGTAAAAACGAAAATTCACATTATTCAATGTAATATGCAATATTCAATTCAGCCGAAGGAGACATCGCTGTGTAAAAAAATAATTGTCATTAGTGCGCGATGTTGTTTTTTTGCCTTTTACGTTATATGGTTTTATTGCATAGTATAAACGTTACTGGAATTTTTAAAGAAATAGCTGGCATTATTGTTATCATATTGTCCGGCGCATCCGTAAAGGGGCACGCGGAGGCTGCGGCCTGCACTTTGTTTGTCAATTGATATATTACGTCACATGCGGCATTGCAGTAGTCAATTTGATAATTTAAAACTCGCAACAAGAATAACAAAGGAACGCGTGTTGTTACCTACTATAAAACATATTTTCCGTTCGTATTTCTGCATAAAGGTAATCATTTCAATAACTCCTGCACGGATTTTGACTAGGTTTTCATCAATAAAGTGACTCGGAGGACGCCTTATAAAAACAATTAACAATTGTTTCTTTGCATACAGTAGTATTAACAATAAAGAATAAAGTTGGAAGAGGAAAGAAGAAGATTGGAACACTTATATAGGTATACAAGTATACTCGTATATTACGCGTCCCAAACGTCGTCCCCGACGTATTGGTGATGTCTTTGACATGATCACCAGCTGTGACGATCACTTACTATCACGTGGCGCGTCTGTTCACTTGGTGGATTTGATTATATTAAAAGAAAAATCGTGGCGACTGATATAGGTATTTCGTGATAGTCCCGTGAATACGCGTAGTCACGACTACATACCGCACGAAACAGGGAATCTAGTTCTGGATATGGATGTGTGAGCATTTCATTATTTTTTACATAATAATCTTAGGTTGGCAAGCATGTCTCATTGGACCTATATCATCTCTTGAACATTGCATATTGTAACGTTAGCTTTTGGTTTATATATTTTTCGTTGTTGCTCGTTTCAACCAAATTGAATCCGTGGGAACCGTGCGATATCGACATTCGAGCAGATCTTTGAAGTTAGTTCTATAGAAATGTACAAACTAAATGGGCCATATTGTTTTTCAGACGGCAGAATTAGCTTGAGAGCTAGCAGAGTGATCGAAAAAGTTGTCTTGTAAATATATATGATAAAAACTACCAATATTTGTGTTTCATTCAAAGTGGTTTCTGTAATATGCCTATCAGTGTGTGAATAAACAATTTAATCCATGACTTCTGTTTATTTATTGGCTCCGCCCCTCGAGGTTGCAGTTAAACACTCGCACCAGTTATGATAACGTTTGTCAGTTGCAAGGTGCGTTTAGTGTTGCCTTATGTAAGTGCTTTAAAATTAACTTCGCATCGCTCGTTTGGTTGCACAGAAAACCAGCAGTAGTAGTAGTCAGCCAAAAACGCTACGAGCTGTTCTTTTTTATTTATTTTGTGTTTTGTTTATTTTTCTCTTACCTATTTACAATCGAGACCAGTTATTTTTTTTACAGTGAAATGCGAATAAGTCTCTTTTACCAAAACTTTAATGATAACAGTTGTGTAGCCCAGCCGCAGAACCGCCGTGGAGCGAGTTACTAATACTTCACTGGACCGTACTTTACCACGGTGATCGGCACTGTCTTATCGAGGATAAATATATTTACCTTGTTTAATCTTATTAAATTCAGTTATGTACTTTAATTGATAAGGATTTAATTGATATGAAACATATATGTAATTGGAATCACATACCTTACAGCAGAACACTTTAATTTTAGGATAATTGAAGTTTTTATTAACATATTTTACTTCAAATCACTGTACACGCCAAAATATAAATGGAATAAAAATATATAGGAAAAACAGTATAACAATATTTGAACATTCAGACGCTGACGCCGGCGGTTCCGTGGTGTAGTGGTTATCACGTCTGCTTTACACGCAGAAGGCCGCCAGTTCGATGCTGGCCGGAATCACGTATATTTTTCTATTATTTTAAATGTTAAACCATTGATATTGTTTATATAATGGTTGCATAAGTATGTCATGCTCACCATTATGTGTTAGTAACGAATCTACGCACTTTGTTCTCGTCCAGTATGGCAGTAGTGCATGTGGCGCCCCCTCGGGATGCCACTAGGAATAACTGTAGCCTAGTGTGGCTCTTTATTTAGTCCGTGGTGGACGCTTGTCAGCAGTTTCACACGACACTTGTAATTACAGTTACATTTACATTACAATTCATTTGTTTACAAACATTATTTCGTCTCGACAACGACATGCCTCAATTTTACTGTAACAATAAAATGGCCGTCTTCATTAGTTAATTTACGTTTATTGAATACTGGAGCTGTCCACAAATTCACAAATTATTGTGTGAACCGATTCTGTGGTGAGATCATTATAATGATGAGTAAAATTGTTACTGTAACCGTTCATTGTGTTATAACATGTCATATGCAATAATAATCAACACGGAACATGTTAAAGAAATAACCATAATAGAATAAGGCAATCTCACTGCGGGATTAGTTTCAAGTCTGATCTGTGACTATGAGATTACAAAATTACCGCACTGGAGGTATAACGTGACTCTAATAATTATCATCATCAAACGGACTCATTGAATTTTGCATAAGTTTTTATTAATTTTTTGCTGGATGTGGAAATTACTTAGCCACTTTGTTTATAGTTGATAACTACACTGTGAATAATGAGTAGAAAGAACACAAACGAACATCAGTAGTATTAGTTAGTATAGAGAATGGCTCGCACATTGTACCTGAGCGCGGCCCTACGCACGGTCAAGGTTCAGCAGTGCGTGAACATGTTTATTCATTAGAACCAATTCATCCAATTATTCAGACCCAGCGAAAGGTTTAAAAGTTTGGAAGAATGGAATGAGAATAAATAATTACCTATACTTTCCGAAATTCGATCACAAATATAACGATTTGTAATACGGTAAAAATTAATCAAATTTTTGTGTATGCCTGAGTTTATCACAAAGATAAATCAAAGATAAGTAGTAGGAAGATTACACATATATTTAGTCAGGGTACCTCTACAAAAGCAAATATTTAAAATAAGGGCGTAGAGAGAGACATACTTAATTCGATGTTGCCGTCCCACGTACACTAATATGATGGAAATAAACTCAGAACATGCAGTGGAAATAAACCTTGGTATCTGATATTTCAGTGCGGTCGTCATGTTATGTCAAGAACATGTTTAATACTTGGAATTATCCCAAAAGGGTACAAATATTCAGCGAACTTTCAAAAAGCAATTTAAATACCTTGTAAATAAAATGTAAAAGGCTGAGCCTCGAATCGGTTCCGACCTTTAGGTCGAAAATAAAAAGAGGGAAATGATAGATTATCGTAAAATTTATTTTTAAATATGCAAACAAAATAAATGTCTATTATGTATAAAATGTTTATGTGTCTAAAGTGATTTTTTTATCCATAATTTCATAAAACAATTTACAATCATTTTATTAATTGTCTAGTTTTTCTAGATTACTACATTTTTTAAGAGAATATCGCCAAAAGTAGTGATCTGCTCATTGACGGTTCACGACGGACGAGCGGCCATGTTCACACACACACCGCACTTTCATTACCCTAAATGTATTTTAAACTTAAATTTTAGTATATAGGCTAAGAGGCACAATCTGAATAATAACTATTTACTCACTAATTAGGCATTTGGATAGTTATGAGGAATGAACGTATAGATAACCAAGCATATATAGCTTGTCCAGCATCAAGGAGGGCTAGGTACACAAGCAATCATATTCACAATAAAAACAGTCGTGAAAAAGGGGGGCAATACAGATCCAATACAGATCCACTTGCCAATAGAAACCATTTTATCAGAGTGATGTTATACTGCGGCCTTTTTAATTTTATAAAATTATTCTTGTTTACAAAATAGTATTTTTTACAATATATATATATATATATATTGGCACTAAAGAAATATTTTTGTGTCCAAAAATAAAAGAAAATTTGTGAGGGCTATAATGGACAGGAACCAAACTTTTGCAGAGTGCAGCATGTGACGTAAGGAGTTAATAGGATTCCTGAATATACAACTTAGTCTCACATACACTCGTTGTTAACGGGACAAATTTACAAATAGTAGTCGCTTGTCCTGAATGCAAAGACTTTCTGGAGTGACGTCTGGCAGAGACATGTACATGGTGACGTTGAAAATAGGCTTTGAGAACAGAAATTGTTAGTCTGTCTATTGTTGCAGTTTTAATAGAGAAGTTGTTACGGTCGTGTGGGGACTTTGATAGCATCTACGTGTTGGTGAGGGAGAAGAAGGGCAAGGACGCTACCACCAGGCTCCATGAACTGCTGGACGAGTTCGTAAGTTCTGTCCCATTTAGCATATAATAACTCAGTAATGACTCTTTCCACCGAGCGAAACTTCCGGGGGACAGATTTCAGCTTAGGGGAAATATATAAAAAAAACAAATTTGAAATCACAATTGTTTGTGCTATTTTGTCTGTATATTTCCTTATCCATCGCAATATAATTAATTCAAGTGCGAGGTTTGAATGCGTGAACGCAATTATGATAATAATATAGTTTGTAAGTACGCTATACTAGGAGCCTCTGGACGTGTTCGTGACAAATTTTCATCAAGGAAGTATCATTACTAAGCGGTTTTTGTCTATGACAGACGTGAGATGAAGAATGCAATGAATTCTGCTATCTATTAATACAACTTGAAGATGTCAAATATTAGAAACCCCATCTCACTTTATCACGGAACACTTTAGAGATCTGTGTATTATTAAAATGTTGGTGTTACAATTTAGTCTCAGATGTATTGGACTCCTATGGACTGACATGGACTGATATGGAAGTAAAACAACTCATTTATAAGTAATTCTTGCTTCAACATCCTCGTGGCTGAAGCATGATAATCAGTGACTTGA
>DWPT01008084.1:0-10414 GCA_018251895.1 Agathymus mariae mariae
CATGGGCGACGGTGACCACTTACCATCAGGTGGCTCGTCTGCTCGTTTGTCGGCTATTTGTAATATAAAAAAAAAAATATTGTAGGTACTAAAACTTAAGAGCTGTGTTTGACGACATCCACAGATGAAATCTATAAATCATAGGAAACGTAACCACATGCGACATTCATATACGCGACATAAGAGATCATTTCATGAAATTCCCATTTCTACCTCCGAATAACGTACATAAAAAATCAGAGACACAGTTATAATGCGTAATCTCAGCTTACTCACATTATGCAAGATATAAAATTGTAATTTCACAGTAACAGTTTCCTTTCTTTACGCAAATAAATAATTTATATTCTCATCTACTTCACTCCAACAATTTTTGAGTTTTGAAATTTAGGTAACAGGCGTTAATGACCTGGGTAGTTTATTTGTCAAAAATATGGTCTGACTCTAGAATTGCTTAAGATTATGTCAGTTTTTATCAGAGCGACTGAGAGTTGTAATAAAGACTGGAAATATGGAAGATGAAAAAAACTTATAAACTTCCTGTCAAGAAAAAGTTCCTGTTAAAAGTTAACTAACAAAAACAGTAAACATAGCATACAGTTTCAGGATCCCAACTATTCAATTATCATTGCTCGCTGGTTGATAAGTTACAACTAGCAAAAAGTCGCTCATTTGCTGTCGACAAATCTTGTCGTTGAAAATACTCGATGTAGCTTGACCTGTCGAAGTCACATCACGTTGAATCGTGTCAAACCACAAAGCCGTTCATCATGCCGTCATAGCGGAATTTCTGCTTCCCGTAGTGGCATAGTGGTAACGATGCAATAGGTATAGATATGTGTATATCACCTTGCCGGTGCATGTAATTGCAGTATTCTGTACAATTCTTCTTATTTTTTGCCGTAAAGTTTTATTTAGCATTTCAGTCTGAATGTCTGCTAGATTACAATTAAGCGTTGTAACTTCATTCAGGAGTAACATTGCTTGCAGCAGCAATTGATAGCAATCAATAAAAGTAAAAATATCAATAATTAATACACATTGTTTCAAGGAGAAGTTTTTTTTTTTGCAATTTCTCCTCCTGAACCAATTAAAAATCTTTTCGAAATAATAGTAAAACCATTAATTTACATTCTTTACCAAGCTCCTCAGTACATTTAACGGTGAGAAACAGCAATTAACAACCAAACTAATTTGGTTTAGATGACTGTCTTAATCAACATCCTATTTTTTATGACTGTACCTAACAAACAAGTAAAGGGCCACCCGACAGTAACTTGTAACCGCCGCTTAGACATCCGTAACATTAAAAGCATGACCGAAATACTAACGGTCAATAACACGCTTGGCATCTGACTTTCCAACACTGCAATCGAAACGTATTTCAAACAGTCCATGGTCGATTTCATTAGGAAGGTTGTGCCTAAACAAGCAGATAAAATACCCTACCACCATGCATGTCTCCCATTGGAATTAAACTGGGAGGTACATAGCTCAGCGACATCCAATAGAGAAATCGGCAGCATTGTCTTATCAATTGTTCATTAGGATGCACCACGAGTTTTTTTTTGCGCCCATACAAAGTGAGAGGGGCTACCCTCCGAAGATGCGCGGGAAGGGGTTGATAAATGCTCAGCATACCATAGTTACGTGGTACTCCTGATAAACCTAGGGGCCTACCCACCAAACATAACCCGTGGTTGGTTTTGGCCATACGGCCTCTAAACTTTCGTCTGACGCTACCCCCCTTAGGGAAGAGGGGAGCTAGCGGTGCTCCCTAGGGGGGCATCTGCATGTAAAATGTACTGAGGGAGCTGAGATCTCAGGCTTGGCCAGAGCCGTCAGTAGGCATTCCAGGTCAGCCGTGAGCATATCGGGGGGGATCGAGGAGGGCGTTCCTTGGCCTCCGGACTTGGTGACGTAAGCGGAAGGGACCGGTGTAATCCGCTGCTCCCTTGATCAATGGATTTGAGTGCTCTTCTGCTGCCTTCATGAAGGTTTTAGAGAAGCCCTGAAAGACTTGCTAGATACTAGGGAGGTATAAGTCCATTTGAAGGTCGGCATTTCTAACCACCATTTTCTACGGCAAAATAGGTTTTGGACTACCTGGATTTCATAGACGATCTTATAAATAGATTTTTATACCCAAATTATTAGACACCCAAAGCACTACATAAAATTTACTTTAAAATAAAATAAAGATAATTAAAATTAGATTAAGTTCCTTCCCTACAAATTTTGAATGAGAATAATACATCTGTTAAATATGTCCATGTACATGTTACGGGTAAGAAAACATACAAAATGAGTTTTCATTTCGGCGGTATCCTACCAAAGAAAAATGAAGGCAATTAAATACAATCCTTTTAGAATGTTCTACAAATTGTATTAAAAGGTGTTTTCTTTAATTTCTTTTGGGGCCGAATTAGTTTAGTTTAAAAATTTTGTTCACTTACTTAACTTAATTTTAGCTTTCTTTCTTGTCGTACTGATTCAGTTTACTACCAATTAATGTTGTTTTATATTATAACGATATATAGCTAATAATTGACAATGCTCAAAATGTTGCAAAAATCAGTGCTTTATGCATATGACAGTAACCAGATTTTTTTAAAACGCGAAAACAATGTTTTAATTTAGAACTTCCTTGTATAAAATCAATGCAATAGTTTCTGAGTATATGGCGTCCTTTTAGACAGACGTAGATTTTGTTTTATACTCTGTATTAATGGTTTATTAAGATCATTTAGTGAGTAAACTAACGAATAATTCATCGATTAAAAGTAACGGACATAATCCAACAATGTATTTGTTTTGCCAAGAATTTATTCGTAACTATAAGATGATTTCATTATTATCATTATTATTAACAAATTGAATTTTTAAACCGAAATGTTTTGTATTTAAATACATGACAGGCCAAGTTTACCAGACCAGCTTATACATGTATGTAGATACCGTATACTGTACAACAATAAAATTGCACGTCTGAACGCATTTTCGGCCAACGGCTAAAAAATCTATTTATTATATTACCCAATTAAATTTAATTAAAAACAAGTGTTAACAATAAATTAAACTATATTCTGCCCGAAGTGCTACTTGGTATCAGGGATATATACATGTATTTTTCGTTAATCTAAGTCATCCGACGAACAAACCTACGTATCACTGTCACGTGAAACTATTACAAGTTTATTTTCGAACATCAATGACGTCATCAATAATGTTTAAAGGTCATTATAACGTCAATATAACCTTGTACGAGATGTCTTTTGTGGATGTTACTATAGTCAATAGTTAATGCGTTCAGCGTCTTACATCATCACCACTTACCATTAGATGGGATTGTTGTTAACCATTAACTTATTTTATGTAAAAAACATTAAAAAATAAATATAAAGGTCGTTTTGTTAAAAAATATGACATGTATATACAGAAAGAACCTTTGTACAATTCGATTGGGGTACCACTCTATAAACAGTTATTATGTCTTAAATTAATGTGTTGAATTAATGAATGTTATTATGTCAAAATATTTTCCTATTTCGTACTGGTCAGTATTATTTATTGTCAAAGAACAATTTTACTTACGACGTACGTTTGTTTTTTTATTTCGATGACGCTTGGGGAAATGTAAAGAGTACAGATGAGTTCAGAAGCTCTCTTAAGTCAAATTTATCGAACGATCAAGATATAGAGACCACCCGAAGAAAGATACGTACATTATAGTAGAGGATCAGTAATGGTATGGGGCGGTATTATCCGAAGAGAACGTATGGAGCTACACATCGCGTAAGACGGATGCCTAACTGCGGCAAGGCTGTTAAAAAGTTTTGTTACCTTGTTGAACGTAGCAGACATTTTAGGATAGGTAGTTATAATTTTTGCCCTACTTACCGTTCAATGTTCTTCAACGTATTTTGGATACAATACTGAAGGGCCAGTTACCGCTTCCTACATAACTATTCAAATTAATTAGGGGCTATTCGGTTCACAATATTTTTTTATGGTTAAACTCTCTATTGCTCAAACAAATATTGGTTTAATAATATGTAAACATGCAAATTTAATTGGTTATGAAAGAAACATGGATCATCTAAGTCCAAACTGCAAATGTACATTGTTTGGGCTCGTCGAAATTGAAAGACGATTTCTCTTTTGAACTTTCTAGTCAAATTGTTGGTTTCAGTAACGTAATCTGAGTAGATACAAATTACGCAGTTGAATAATCTATGAACCAAGATTCTAACGAATATTGTATGGTGGCATTCTTGATATATCCAGGGAATTTGAAAATTAAGTTGAATATTTTACAGTTTCATTTTCATCAAGAATAGTGTTGATTTAAAAGACATCAGATGACCTAGCAAAAATTCTTATATTTGGAAGTTAATTCCGTCAACATCAGCAAATGCTTCAGTCAAAATAACATCAAGTAGAGCCGGTGTTATATATTCAGTATAGCCATAGAGACACTCTCAATTAAATCTAATATGTCGAAACACAACGCAGAATTATCTAGCAATTTGACGTACTGTGTATTTGGTGCAGTTCTATTTAACCATTTACAATATCCAACAATTGTTTAAAATATATTTATGCCATTGTATCGTTTTACAATTTTAATCGCATGTTCGCCATGAAAATGATTGCTTTAAACATGAATTAATCTTCTTGGCAAAAGTAGAGCAAAGAATGACTGGCAATGTTTATCAGAAATCACCAGACAACAGTAGGACAGCACTACCGAATTGTTTGTCATTGACGTTCAAATCCTGCATAGGTCTACGTAATACTTCGAGTGAGCGTTTATCAGCCATAGTTATCATTATGATAATAGTTTTATTCGTGATCATGATTGAACGCAGTAGCAAAGACTGCAGCCATTATGCTTCTTTTTTAAATCTACATGTTGAACGTCCTTTGGTAGATTTAATGCTAATGCACAATAATGGTCAATGCAATTTTCTGATGCGACCATTTCTGTACAAGGATCAACGATATTAAAAGGAACCACATTGTCCAAGCTATTATAAACGGATCTTTATTCACAATAAAGTAGTTAAGTCAACATTGATATAGAGTGTTTTTCTTGCTGCAAATAATTGTTAACTAAGTTGGTGGCCATACGATTAGGATGTCATACCGATATGTTAGTAATAAGTTACAAAATTTTAATTAAAATACATAAATTCTAGATCAACAAAGAGATGTAAGACGGCGCCTATTTCAAAAAATATTTTATTTATAATATTTATCATTTTAAAGGATTTCGGATGGTTACAGATGATATATTAATTACTTATATTATGTGTATTATAATTAACTGTTGAAGCCGAACGAAGCCGTGTCGGGTCACCATCACCAGTGGTTCTATAAAAATATTGAGGTCATTAATCAAAATAAAACCTATCCTATATCTCAAGTTGAACTAAATTACACATATGTAGAAAATTTTATTAATATCAGTTTTTGAGGTTAGCGTGAACGAATTTCGTGATACATGATTTTTATACAATATGACGTTATTTAGACTCGTTCCATAGAATATATAACGGTATATACTAATAATATATGAATAATAATTAAATTACTGTTAGTTTATGCTCTTTGAAAAGTATGCGTGACATGTTATACAATTACTCATCGTATTGAGAAGCTCGAACTTAAAAACTTGAAGTGACCGTACTCTTTGTTCTAAACATTATATGGGTAATCTAGTATAAGAGGCCGTTTATCCCCGTTGGAAAAAATCGAGATATAAATTTATTTGAATTAAAAAAAAACCTTTGATAGTACTTTCACAATTAATACATTTCATATTTCCTTCATACTCATACGACCCACGATTTTTATTTAATCATAATAATACTAACTTTAATCAACATTTTTTTATATTAATAGCCGACAAACGACCAGAAGAGTCACCTGATGGTAAGTGGTCACCGTCGCCCATGGACATCAGCAGCACCAGAGGTATCACTGATGTGTTGACGGCCAGGAAATGAGAATAAGGTAAGAAAGAAAGCACTGGTTCTCAAGCCCCCAGCTGGAACACGACGAGTCGTTTAGCGGCTGACTCAAGCAGGAGGGTGGTAGCTAACCAGGCAGCCTTCACGGAAAAATAATAATATCAGTAATAATATTAATGACTTCATAGTAATACTGATAATATAATCCTTACGCGAAGCCCTACCACCAAGCAGGCTGGATTCTCTCGCCTCTTACGACACCCTGTGCTGCCAGCATGAGATTGGGTGGGAGTATTTTAGGCTATTTTATTTCAGGGTTTCTCTTATTTTTATATACACTAACGAACACTATATTCTTGGCTAACATCATAACTCTAACTTAGTACTCGTATGGTTTTTTTTACAACTAATGATACAGTGTTACAACAAAGGAACAAAAGTGTGGTTTTTTTACATTAAAAATATATAAAACGAAGAACAGCGTGGCATTATTTTGCGCCGTTTCATTATTCGCTAATAGATTAATGGGAAGATTGCTGATTGATAATCAGTCTCTTAAGGGACGCCACTGAGTTTTAATCTACATTTGAGATCCGTTATATATTTCAAGGTTAAGGCCTATATATTTAAATTGTGCCTTTTCAGTAAATTATAGTTGTACGTTGGCTATAATCGTCTGCACATAAATTAAGTACATTTGTTTGTATAACGTTTATATATCAAATAAAAAAACAAATAAATAATATATATATAGAAAAAAAAAATTAATAGTTAAAATTGCTTAATTTTTTTACCTATGTCTAGGACTGTCAATTTTTATTGGATCCTTCGTATTAGGCCGTGCGTAGTCTGTCAGCGATTAGGGAACCTAAAGTGAAAATTATAATAAAATTGCCTTATATAAATAATATTTAGATAATTTCGGAATACGTCTTCTAACCGATTCCGAATCATTAGTTCTGACTATCTAATGCCCTTCTCAGTAATTAGTGCCCAAAATTGTTTCTGATGAACTGATATATATATAACTGATAATCCGCCCTCACTTCAAAATACATGCCTGTAGTTTACATTAGCTATCTGCGTTCGAAAAAATTATTAATCATTTATATGAGGCTATTAATTCATAATTTCATTTCATTCTTTCAGTAGGCGATCTTCCTAGTTCGATGGCATTCATTGAAATCAGAATTATTCATAATTTTTAATATCAAACCTTTCTACCTTCTTCTATGAAAACTCCAACCCATCAATCTCCACTCATTAAAAAGAAGCCTTTCATCGGCAAGTTTTCTTATTAAAGTAATTTGGGTTTTCATAAAAACTTTGTTGATGCTTGGCCTCTGTTTGCTAACGTTCAAAGTAAATCAACGACACAATAAAAGAAAACAGTGCTTAGTATTTTTGTTCCAACATCGCCATAACAATGTTACAATTTTGTAAATGAACAGTACCCTTTATCTACGGAATTGTGAGCTCAAACTGCGACTTTCACAACTACAATTTATTTATATTTACAGTCAATCACTTTTACCTTGTAATTTTATAGAGCACGACGTTCTTCTATATGACGTACTAGATCATGGCTATAGTAATTTACATACATACATCTACATCGTTTTGCAAATGTATGTATGTTGAAGATTTAACGCACGGTCCAAAACTATCCTCTTGGCGTGGCACATGATCTATCTATTAGCCCTTGATCAGTTGCCCTTATTATATTGCTGTAACACTTGCTTTAACACCGAATTCCTTTCATTTGGAGTTTATAAGTAATTGAATTTGATAAAAATATACCTTAATTTTTTGGCCCTAATTGTGAATATATTGTATATTTGTCTCACTAATTGAATTTAAAAAGTTATTATTATAATTTTTATTTAATGAATTAAACTCTCTCTACACTCGAATGATGAACGCACTGGTGTTATTTACTTCAAATATTTATTTATTTACTATTAAATGTGAATAAATAATTATATAATCGTATCACATCTGATATTTGCCGTTAATCTAAATAACAAATTTGTAACTTGAAAATTAAATATTTTATCCCACAGATACACGAAGAAGACGACGGTGTCTGAAACTGGCGGCAATTGAGTATATTAATAGAGGAAAATACCCTGAGGCCTAAATTGAAATTCAGCATGGCGCTTATTATAGGTAAGATAGTTGGTTGATAGCTGAGCAAATATGTTACGTAACATCAAATAAATCAAGCGTACTAGTGTTACACGTACATACGACAAATTTAATGCACTTATATTGTACAAGAAATTCTTTAACTTTTACTGATTTATGTCGTCAGATATTTATCTGTAAACATTTTCAAAGTAAAAAGAATTACTTTTTCTCCTCAATTAATATGTACAGCTGTCAAAAATTTTATCCCTTAATTATGTAGCCTAATAAAATTGCTTTGTGAATACAGTTTTGGATAACTTTTTCAATGAACTAGAAAAATTTACCTTCTTCTTTTAATAATAATGTTGTTACTAGATCAAACATTTCACTTTTTAAATAATGAAGAATTACCTCATTCATTTAAAAATCACATAATTCTTTTTACAGTACCCTTACCTAACTTAAATAAATCGAAGATTATATAATGTGTTCATAATTCAATGAAATGTGTATTCATGGTAAAATAAATATCTTTTACTTTGTAACAAAAGTCCGGATTTGACCAGTGTATACTCGTATACATTGTAACTATACACTCCGTATAGTTAATGTAACTATTGGCGTTTTCCATTTCCCGAGCAAGTTTAAGAACGATGTGACTCATCTTAACACATTTAAAGACGATTTTCAACTATTTGAACTGCATAAAATTTAACCGTTCTTTTTAAATATTATTTACTATTGCAGGTCGAATATGTTTACCAACGGGCGCGGCGGTACTGATAGTAGCGGGCGGAGTATCCGGGAGGGTTGCTGGGAAAATGGGTGGATACTCCAACAAAATGGGAGGTAGGTCAATCGAAAAACAAACACTCCACGTCTCTTGAGTCTTATAAGAAATAAATCACAATTTTGATGCTTTTATTGGCCGAAGAAATTAAATACCAAGGTTCTCGCAGGTTACATAGAAGGATTGTCATCGAAACAAGGTAACACTAGTAAATTAACTAGCTAATTCTACTTCGTGTATCACTCTATTCTAAGTTATAACTAGTCTAAATTTAATATCAAATTGTATGTTACAGGAAAATCTACAAGCGGTATAAACGAAGAAATCATTTGGATTAGTATAAGTATGGCCATCGCGATAGCAGTGCTGATCGCCATCGCCCTGTGCTACATCTTGAAAGAGAAATGTACAAAAAAACAAGCTTATAGGGAACAATCATGACGATATAAAGAAGAGTTTGCGAGACACGCTCTCGCCGACTCTTTGTCAGAAGTAGAATTCCCGGCTTACACACTGTACCCTCAGTATTCGCCTGACGGTAAGGAATATTATTATAACTTCCATCGTTTCTCTTATCTAAGAAACAGTTTCAAATTGCCTCCCAAAGACTATCCTCTGAACGACAAAGCTGACATTTACATCAATGCATGATTTAAAAGACATTTAGAACAATTTGCTAATAAAATTTTAACGAGTCGCGATGAAACGAATTTAGAATTAATTGTATTCGTCCCGGATTAAAATGTACTTATTAGAATATTGAGCTGACAACATCGCTGTGTGATGAAATACTACATAAATGTGAAAATGGGACAAAAATAAGTGTTTAGTGCATAGATAGAAGTACGTGTACGTATAGTATTGAAGTAACACAATGGCGGTTTACCGTTGTCTGAATAATTGAACCAAATCTTTAGTGATATGGAGTTTCGAATTCCATTTTGTACTTGTATTGTAATGCAAATGGAATCCTATTTAACTGTGATAAAAGTTCAGGTTCATGGATCTATGCTTATTCCTTTAGGTTTTTACTGAAATTATAATAAATAAATAAAAGTATATTTTACGTAAGTGTTTTCTTTCACTTATCAATTTGAGTTATAAGTTAATGCTTGACTACTCGTAGCATCCCACTTGATGGCAAATGCCAATGTAGTCGTAATAAGCTTAAGAAGTAAGAGAGAAAAAAGGAGCCCAAAATAAAAAAAATCGAAATATAAGGATTTGTAGTTTATTTACATGAACAAATATAACAAAAATCATAATGTATTCAAGTTGATTGAAATCCTGTAAAAAGCGCCAAACGCTTTAAATTTATTAAATACCAACATATTATTTACAATAACATTGATATAATTAGAATAAATACAATTTTTACTGACGCTAAATTAAAGATAACGTAAGTTGGTATTCGTGTTTAATTTATAATTCAAACTGTATTATTCTATGAACGCCAAATCCAAAGCTGTGTTCAGAAATTTGTATTGTTTCTTGTCTTATATATTAATATTTCACAAAA
>DWPT01008085.1:0-10413 GCA_018251895.1 Agathymus mariae mariae
CGGATGAGACATCATTAACTTCCGCGATCGCAACAAACATTTATCTATACTAATAAATAAAATTAGCGTGTCTGTGTGTAATATTAAAATAACCGTTTTGTACTACATTTTTTTACTACATGATACATATACCAAAATAATATTTTTTACAATTTTTGTCTGTCTGTCTGTTTGTTCCGGCTAATCTCTGAATCTCTCGTCGTGTTCCGGCTGGGGTCTTGAGAATACTTTCTTTCTAACCTTCTCATTTCCTGGCGGACAACGCATCACTGGTACCTTTGGTTTTGCTGATGTCCATCGGCGAGGTTGACCACTTACCATCAGGTGGCTCGTCTGCTCGTTTGTCGGCTATTAACATAAAAAGAGTAAAAGTATTTAATAATTTATTACTTAAATTCAACTTGGCGTGTACGGTTTAACGTACAACCTATAGGTTTTATCGCAAACTAAAGCGGTTAATCTACGTTTCTAACCTGTGAAATAATACTCGTATGCGTATGTGAAATTATAAACCAAAATCAAATAAAGTGCTATAGTGTTTATAAGTTCAGTTTTTGCATTTTGAAAGGTTAGGTTACACAGATTATTTTACAAAGCTTGTCACTAAATGTATGTATATAATGCTTTTAACATAAGCGTGCTATATTTGCATTTTATTTATCCTATAGACTGTATGACGACAGAACAATTTTATCCGTCGTACTTAATATTACTTTATTCATATAATACACGATGATTAGTCGCAAATTATAATCATTAAAACTGTTTTTATTTTAAAATTTGATTAACAAAGAAAGAGATTGTAAACGAGACATTTATTTATCTCTTATATTATAATTTAGGTACGATCTGCGTATCATGTCTCGATCATCCATTTAACCCTGTGGCATTGATTTAATATTAGGGCGATACTATTAATAAGCAATTAATAGTATCTCCCTAATATTAAATCTAATAATAAGCGATAGGCTATATTATTAAGTATATTTGATAGTAATTAAAAGATTTGGAAACTCTATACTTCACATTTTAATAAAAACGCCATGTTCCCTTACACTTTTTAAAATATATTTTATAGAACAGCACCTACATCAAAAATAAAACAGGTAAGTTTTATATAAATGTCATTTAATGCCATCTATATTATTTCAATATAATTATAATTCGGAATTATTTTCTCGCAATTATTTTATTACGGACACACTGTGACGTGTAACGCTCGATGTCGGATATACAGAGTTAGCTAGCTATTTATTTAGGTACATGTTTCTTTTAAAGTAGGGATTTATTTTATGAAATATGTCTCCAAATTGACACGACATAATGTAAAATAACATAGTTTTACAACAGAAGAATAACCGTTTAGTATCTATAATTTAGTACAGTATTACTTTATGTTTATGGATTTTAATCACCATTCAATTTAATTTGAGGGTGACCACGTGTATGTTACTATGTATATAACAACACGCATACACACACAGTGGAATGTCATTTTCGTCACACAGTAGATAATTGCGTGATTTTATCTAGAACTATCATTTATGCATTCTGATACTAGGTTATTATAGTGTATTCAATTGCAATGCAAACATTCATTTGTAATGTTTAGTATCTGTGATACCTTAAATTTAAAGTCATACAGTGTGATACAGATATCTCTAAAAATTAAGATATTTTTTCTGTGTAATATTTTGATGAATTTTGTCTTGTTTATATTGACTTAAATAGCGGTTTGTTAGCTTCATTTTGGACAGGAATATATTAAAGAAAACAAAAACTGACAATTTGTTTATTTAAGAATAAGAATGATAATAAGCAGCACTAGCAGAGAACTAAATATAGATAATTATAAAAAACAGAAATTCAATATAAATAAATATAAAAGGAGAGTAGTTGTAAACTTTAATATTGTGTTGTCAAAATAGTAGTTTTGGAACGTGAATCTGAGATAAAAGAACTGTTATAATATTTTAGAAACAAACTATGTACTTCCGATGTTACGTACTATTTTTATATGCTTCCTAAACTTAATTTCACCGATGATTTTGGGCTAACCCGTGAGAAGACCGTAAAAAGTAATAAATCCGTATAAAGCATATACTAGCAATACAAATTTTCATTACAAGTGTTAATATATACCGGTTACTATCTCAAAACAGCCTAAAGAAACGGAAGACTCCGTCTATCTAATAGTTTATAGATTAATCATCTCTGTTCATAAATAGATACGACCACAAACAAGATCTCAATGTATGCATTGTCAATTTATGCATGTTACAATATTTAATATACGTATGATTTGCTACGTGGTATGTAGATAATGTGGACTTAATGTACCCGTATGTCGTACATGTAATAACGGCATAAGTAGGGTGTGTTTATAGAAGTAATTCAATGTACGTGTCTAGTTTGTAGTTCAACAATGTCCATCGCTTCTCGTAGCATTTACAATAATCACTACTTACTGATTGCAAGTAATGATTAGTTGAAACTCAGAGATCGTACCTGCGCATTACTCTACTATATTCAAATTAATTATTGCTTATTTCGATTGAAGAAAATATTGTAAGTAAATTTGGAAGTATGCATACTAAAAATGAAACCAAATGTTCTCTTAATATTATGAATAATTGGTAGTCTGTGGCCTTAATACTTCGTGTTCTAAAACGAGATCTGAGTCAAGCAATGAAATATTTGTGCCTATGACGATACATAGTGAAACTGAACCGCTGACTGTATCATAATTTCAAACTAGACTTTTCATCTAAGCCTTAATAGATTCTACATTGATTAGAGTTAGAAGGTTTTATTATATTCTCAAACTATCGTAATCATGAATAATGAAGACTAATTAATTACATTAATAAAGATAAATTAGTTTCTTAAAGAACTAAGCAAAACAATTTGTCATGAAAATATTTTGCTTTCCAAAAAGACTATTAATCTGAAAAAGAATTAGAACGGTAATTAATTGGTTTAATTTTAATTTACAGTCTTGTTAATGCTGTTATTTTATTAATATACGTATTCCTATATTACATATTTAATTCTGTGATCTGTTAATTTGTATATTTTCAAATACTCCTAGTGTACTAATTTCTAAGTTAAATTAAATTTTATATTTTTTTATTTATATCTTGCCGTCCTTCCTTTTTTGATATTTAATGCTAATTTTTTTCCTAAACATATTTTAATGACACTTCGAGATAGACTCATTTACATTAACAACGAGTACTTACTTGCACAGTTTTCGTTAATTTGGAATTCAAATTCTTTCAGACGAATAATAGAGCAAAAGAATATTCATCAACCAAATCGTACAACTTAATTAATTTTGGTATAAACCTGAAATATAAATGCACTCCATTTTTTTACCGGAACCATGACGCAATGTTAGAAAGTAATCTCCTCGTGAGAGCGCTGGTATTCATAACACAACTTACTTAACATGGGTACCACTTATTAATTTACATGTTACGTGAATTGTTTTTTTCTTTATGCTTGGTGCTGTATAAATTTTTTCAGAATACACTTCATTATAGTAATTCATAGCACCTGAAATAAGTATTCCCAAAGTCTCAATTAAAGCACCCAAAATAACTCTACAAGATCGGTCCCTTCTATTTCAGTAACGGCAATTGTTGTACTAAACTACGTAATGAAATACACATTATAACTGAAATTATAACAGCTTGAATAATTAATTATAAATAAAGGTAATACTGGCAAAAGAAATAAAAGGAGAAAAAATTTGCGATCGTTGTGCCAAATAGTAGAGTAATATAGTTCTGTAGATGTAAACGGTACATGCATGTAAACATACAGCACACGGTTGTTTATAAAATCATTGAGACGCTTTTTCTGCGTAAGATTTTCATGAAAGTGTCATCTGTGGTACATTGGCGGATATGACCAGTTTCTTTCTTCATTTTTATGCAAGAGTCAGTAATGTCTCTGGGACCATCACATAACAATACCGACCGCGGGTTTAATTTCTAATCATTATATAGGTTTTCATGGCTTAAATAAAAATACTTCTATGTAACCTGCTTCACTGTTAGGACCAAAGTATGGCTAAGCCAGTAAGCTTAGGCTTACCGTATAACTCGATTGATTGAATTTATCTCTCGCTCGTTGCTAACCTGTAATATCTATAGCTTTATGAATTCATTTTAAATTAGCTTGTTTTAATATATATGGTTATCTCATATAAGTGTCTCAAGTAATTAAGTATTTGTGGTATCGCTGGCCCTAACTTCTTTCGGAAACATGAGGTTGCTTGAAATGACGTTCTGCCCTGCCGAAATAGCAGTTTAATAAAGTAGTAGTCTAGAAGTGCTACTAATTTTAACTCTAACATCGTCCTTACTGAATCCCATATTGCTCATATACATATGAGTGCAATGTAAAATAATAAAAAATGTACAAATTGTAAATGATTTTGATATACTGTTATCACATTTTGACCCTAAACTAATTATTTAAATAACCTAGTCTGTGTAGCTTGATTCACCCAAGGGCTCCTTGTGACACGGAAAATCTTGTACAAAATTACATCGAATTGCTCGTAATTTAATTCACTCCTAATGATTACAAATTGAGGTTGAGGGAGAAATATGAACGTGATTACTGTCTACAGGAGAAATATTTTTTCCTTAACTGAAAGACGAATTAGGTCAATATTATTTTCGCTTATAAAAAAATTGTAACTGATCGCTTTCTGTACATAAAGTATATATGAGAAACTGTTAGTAGGGGCCCTTATTATCAATACAGCTCAAAACATTTGTTATTAGATTTTTTGACCTTTTGTCTGTGCGTTTATGCGCGCTAGTCTCAGAAATGGCTTAACCGATTTCGTTATGGTTTTCACTAATTTGTGCCGGTTGGTCAGTTATAGTATATGTATTACAGTATCTTTTAGTAATGGTCAAGAAAGATGTGAAAGTTTAGTATTTACTATATAATTGCATCTTTTTTTTATGTTAAAATGTTCATTTTCTATGTTTCTTTGTAACATCTTAGTTACTACTGATATTTGTGATATATTTGCGAATTGTATCCCCCCCACCACCCCTTTCTCCCTTACCTTGTACTATTATTTTAACAAGTCTCTAAGTTGTCTAAAAGCGATCGCTAGTAAGATATAAGACATAAGAGCACATGTTGTATTGTAAGTATTACATTTCCGTTATTTTGTGTAATCTCTTGGTGTACAATAAAATATGTTTGTATCTGTAGAGTATAGCATAAGCCATAAATTTCATTTATATTCAAAACAAAGTTTTTTTTACGGTATTCCTGTCTCCCTGCGTCATTTTGGTATCACCACCGTCAATAAACTACGTCATCCATCCACTACGAAACGCGGGTCACGCGCGCGCTACACTATGCAAGCGTGCGTAGACTTGCTACGATCACGTTGTGCTACGATTCGATGTCGTTGTTTCAAAATATTTATCGCTTATTATGCTTATTTGTATATTTATCAGTGAATATAGAGGATCTATACGTTATTTTTTTTTAATCTTTCTTATAGGAGTTCCTTCAAGCTAGAATAATGTTATATCCAATTTTAATTTTGTTTACTGAGTTAGCAAAATGTTTATACACTTAAACCTATAATAAATAAACATATCAATAACGTTTTTTGTGCATATTACAATACGACAATTAATATTATATCTAATAGTTTGATCACAATACAAAGTTAGTAGTCACTTAACCTTCTCATGTCTTTTTTGTCTGCAGCAGACAAACGTACAGACTGCCTACCAGATCATAAATGGTTATAATTGCTCATGCTCGTCTGCAAAACCAAAATCATCATCGACGCTTTGCTGATCAAGACGGAAGCTTGAGACAAAATAATCATTAACACCGACACTGAAGCATAGCCCTTTTTATCTTTTTTAAGTCTGCAATGGTTTAAAGTAAATAGGTTTAATGAAGCATCTTAAATTCGAATAGTTTCGTTAATCTCTAAAACAATTTATGTTTCATAAATGTTCCAGCATCTCTGAAGTGTAGTTTATTGCAGTTTATTAAAAGCTTTATTACCACAAGCATAAGTCACACAGTAAATTATTTCATACGACATCGCAAATTGCTACGATTACACTTATAGAACACACTTATAGAACGAGGTTCGGTCAGAAACAACGAATTAAATTAGTATTAATTTACTTTGCAACAATCCGCAAGGACAATGTATGATGGTATACTTTTATACGTGCATAGAACCCTCCCACAAAGGAAAACATGCAGTTATGATAAATAAAAGTAAATACCAACATACATACCGTCACTAACACGGATTTCGCCCCGGAACGGAGCATTCTCAGGGTAAGTAGACTCTACTAGGTTTAGCCGCAAAGTCTTTGCAGCAAAGTCAATTACATTCCCCAAAGTAACGCCTCATACTATCAACTAGAAATAACCTTCTTTTTTACCTTCTTCTCACTGCGTGGCCGACAACGCATCAGTGATACCTTTGGTCTTGCTGATGTCCATGGGCGACGATGACCATTTACCATCAAGTGGCTCGACTGCTCGTTTGTCGGTTATTGTCATAAAAAAAACGAAATGAACTAATCCCTGTAGTTATTTTGAAGTTGATATGCGTGTAATTAAAGTTTTAATATAATCTATTTAAACTTTAGAGATCAAGAAGCTTCTTCAGATATACAATAAAATTAATCGTTACTGGAATATTGGAAGTAGGTTTACCGAATGAATTTGATACCTTCACCTAACGACTTGTTTTTGTAGAATCTCCTCCATATATTTGTCCCCTTTAAATATATTTTTAAAGCCAGTCTATTCTAGATTTCGAGATAGATAAACATTCGACTTCAATTCGTTAGTGGCCCATTGCAGGACACGGGCATCGTCGTAATTCAGGCCTCAAGAGTCATTCACTACACTCAATGGAGAGCAGTCTCCAGTGCAGTGGTGCAGTGGTTAGGAATGTTGCCAATAGCAGTGACCCATCTCACTCACGATCATGGCCACTCTTGGTTAATATAGTCGATCACTTAAGATCGACTCAAACTAACAGGCTATGGGAACTTGAATATATATAACTAGTTCTAAATCTTCAACAGTATTTTACTCCTTGCTATATTGACTTTCAAAAGTTGGGTTCTGTATACAATAAACATATCAAATGACACTAAATAATATGTTAACGATTAAATAGATCACTTATCCGCTTGTAGTAGTGTAAAGTTTAAACGTTAGACATTAAGACGGGCTTTATCATCACTATCAAATGACTCAACTGAAGAACAGGGCAACAGGGTTCAAAGTTAAAATTCGGTATAATTTACAATTTTTCTTGATTTTCACTAAATAACCTTTTACCATTTGAAAACAGTATTATTAAAACATTCATTAGCTATTAAAACACTGAAAAAGTGGTTAAACCGACCCTTAATCGGAACTCACCGAATCGTTTGAAGAATAACCCGCAAACAACGAGAAGTATTTTAACTGAAATCTTTTTTATCAACGAGGTACTTGAGTGCTTTTAAATTACACTTTTTAACTACTATTAGCAAGCTGGATCGGGACGCTAACGGTTTGTGACGGATTATAGTCGAAATGGCGGTAGTGCTTTAAGGCTGTGGCACTCAACTTTTGTTATTTTGACAAATATTGGATACATATTTATGTTTTGACAGAATTCGTACTGTTCAGCATCGATTTTTTTTATAAAAGAGGAGTTAAGTCTTTGTTTCGTTTAATGCGGTGAAGATATTTTACGTATCTTACAGAACATTTTCTGCAAGGCTGTATAAATTTTTATTGGTAGTTCTGCAATGTCGCTGCAGGAACCGAAAAGAAATGGATATAAAAGTTGGACCTTTATAAAGGAAATTAAGTACAGTTTTCAGGTATTATCTGCATGACACCTAAAGGATAAGCAAACGTAAACCTATTGCGAAGGTAAATGGGAGAAGAAGGGCTATAAAAGATCTTAAAGAAAGGCACAAGAGTCGAGTGTTTCTGCGAAGTCGAATTGGGAGCCAATTCAGATCCTTGCGAAATTGAAATCGAACTTATGAGTCCAAAGTTAAAGCGAATATAGAAGTTTTGCAAGAGCTCAAGTTTATTTAGACACTCCTCGGTGACATTAAAAAAACTGGCATATCATAGTTGGATTAATGTGCGGGGTAATGAAACATTTTTCAAATGTTGAGTACCTCTGCTTTGAAGTATTACCGTCATTTTGCGCTATTGCATAATATCGCTGCCATCAGATAGAAACAGGGGACTTTCCTTTACCGTTGATTACTGAAACTCTTTTAAAATGAGCGTTGGTTTCAAAGAACTGGTAATGAGCTTGAGCAGTAATAAAACTGGACGTAAAATACTTTATTAACTTGATTCAATAGAATAATTGCATAGCGTCAAATATTATTCAGAACTGTTCATAGTAGTCTTTAAATGTCTACCAGGATTTGACGAGAAAGTGGAAGTTTTATCCAACCCGGTATTAAATGTCATAAAATTTCCTTCATCTGATTTAAGTATTTTAATTTTGTTCGGTTGATATAAAGTAAATTACTATGAATGTTAAGAACACGTTTAATATTAAATTTGAAACAACTGTACTCGGCTGAATAAAGGTTTGAAGCTCAGAATGTTGCTTATAATTTTATTAAAGAGATGGTAACAGTTATATAATTACCATTAGCAATTAAAGTGTTTTTAAGCTCGAATACAACCGACTCTTAAGTTTAACCAGAAAGCGAGTCAGTTTGATATGTTCACATAAAGGTAACTATTTCTAAGAGTAACTTATTTCTTCATTAACCTCAGTACTCGTTATTTGTGATAATACCTGAATATAAAGTTAAATAATTTTAGAATTTGTTTTTTATTTCGGTCTATTTGACTCAAAGTAAATCTGGTGACACTCTAGATTTCAACATATATGAAAACAAAATAGATAAATAAATGGTTTGTAAAGTAAATTTTTATTTTATAAATTTAATTATTATTAGAAAAAAGACTTGTATTATAATCTGGTTTTGCATTAATGTCAAATGAGTGAGTTCATTCTATGATTCATGATAGATCTATAGATTTAATTATTTTTAATGCAATGTTAAAATTCTAAATTACTTTACATTATATTATATGAAGTATTATTTACATAAGTTTAAATTTAAAACTCCACACAATTAACAGTTTCGAAATACTGTCGTTATTATTATAATGAAATTGTATGCTAGTTAGTTAGTCTCAAATTCACGTTTATGCAACAATATTGACCAGACACTAAGCTACTTAATTAGTTAAACGTTTAATTATTAAAGACAAAAGAAAAAAGATCACTAACATTGAACGAACGTATACTGCTCGAGATACGAAAACAATTCACAAAGGGTGACTTCGGCGGGGTGTAATGCAACAACTTAAATCATTACTTTTAGCGTAATATCTGTTTTAGTATTCCTGTTTAGAGTCAGGAGCCTTAAGTTAATCATAAAATATTTCACTATTTTTAGTTTTTTACCGATTTATTTACATCATCATCATTTACATCGCAACTATTTCACTGCTGGACTCCACGTTGACAATGTTATGATGACAATATTTCAGTAGACTTTACTGCCTTTCAATGACATTATGCAGGACTCCCAGGTATGTAATTACTTTACTTACCAGCTATGTCTATGCGATTTTCTAAGCAATAATTCTATTAAATGTATTAAGATAAAAAGTTACATATAGAACCCGACTTCACTGGATGGAATTCGTATATTTAGTACATTAGCCAGCCCATACTTGCTCATAGGATTCTAATAAAATAAAAGTAGTTAACTTTTATTACATTGTTAATAGGTAAATACAAGATAATTGCGTCTAATTTACTTATTTAAACTGTATAATTTATTTGAACTGATTGTATTTGAATGGATTTATTTCTTTGAGGTATCTTAATTTCCAATTCTAATTAAAGTAATTAATAGTTATTTTTCCTTTGCCCGAGCAGGTCAAGAACCTGTAACTGTAGTATTAGGCTTTAAGATTCATTAATTACTTGTGATATATTTTTATCCTCGTCTTTTCAATAATTTACATTAGTTAATAATAATAATTATGTTGAAATAATAGTTTCTCAAAGTACAACTCTGTAACAATAAATTTTTTCAACAGCCTTTGAAGGGAACAAATACAATTACTAGAAAATCCTTCAATGTGTAACGATTCAAATTAATTTATAACTTTAACTAATTGTGGACTTCACAACACGGATAGATATAAAGATACAATATAGGTTACATTTTCATTATAATAACATACATTCTAATTCAATATTTAAAGTCTTTTTAATCCAAAAAATGCTTGTTTACTTACAAATAAGAAACAATCCTTGTTTCAACAAATCCTTGTTTC
>DWPT01008086.1:0-10413 GCA_018251895.1 Agathymus mariae mariae
GATTCTGTTTGCCATGAACCATCAACATAAATGTACGAGTATAATATTTAGTAGATCACACTGATAATACGACATTTTTCATTACAGTTAATTCGAATATTAAAGTTGTGTAAACGAAGATCTATGGATCTAGAGCAGGGTTTTCAAGGTGGTCGATATCAACCACCGGGGATCGAAATCGGCTACCTGGGAGACGATATAAATGGAGAAGAGACGACAAAATTTTAAATATCAGACTATACGCGGTGATACATATCATTGATTAGTCATATACGTGAGTCCTAACATTATGACTTTTTCGTGTGCCGCCATCACTGAGAAAACATTACATTTTTTAGACCTCTGGTTCGTGAAGTTATTTTTTATCTGTGGAGCTGTTTACCACATTCAAACGTTACAAATTATCACTGTCCGTAAACTTGGCTAGCGTATCATCATCCAGCGTAAATAAAACTTCGTCTGTATTATCAATTAATTGTACCTCGTAGATTTGACTTGCTAAGGACATATTTTTGTTATTTTGAATATAATATGTTTACATAAGTAATTTGCTAAGGTCAACGTCTATAAATATTCAACAAGGTCTAATTTAGAAGTGATAACCACAGTGGTTTGAGCACAGATTTTTCCAATCTCACACATGTATCCAATTTACAAAGTAGTAGTATTGGAAACTATTATTCTCCTTTTTCGATAAAACAAACATAACATGAGGAATGAGGACACCTGCATCCCAACGATTCTCTATAAGGTTCTTAAAGAGTGTTTTAAGCCTGACAATCTACAAGGGGTCAGCATTATGGATCTCGAACCTCTCATTAGGAACGAAGGCCCAGTAGTGCCATGGATCTTGATTCCTTCTTTAGAAACATTATTAAATTCGCATACCGTCGAGTTGCAGTAACCAGTAAATTCAAACGTACGGCTCGTGGTTCTGGAAAATTTTAACTCCTATAACGTAGTTGACATTCAATCAGAGGCAGAAGTGAGATAGGCGATATTCGTTGTTTATTATATTAACGTAACATTTCAAATTACTCATAATCAATCAAGTATTTATTGCTAACAAAGGACAAACAAAACATTTAATCTCAAACAAATAGTACTGGTTATTTATGAAAAAGAAATGATTGTAATTTGAACCCTAATAATACTTCACTGTACATTTCAGCGCCACAAGCACTTTATTCTTCTAATACTCTTATAATATTACTAACTCTTACTCTTAATACTTCTTCAGCGAATATTAATGGCCGTGCCAATTTTAGGCTGTTTTACACTCGTATGCTGGCCTAAGGCTTCCAATACGGCAAGCAGCTGTTGTTTATTAACTTTATTGTGGTTGATTGGTCACATACATGAGTTAATAAAGAAATTAATTTAGATAAAGATTATTTTTTACTTAGGTACACTGGTATTATTAATCATAACGATTATTGTGACCCTGTGATCGAAATATAGAATAAAATGTGTCCATTGACATATGAGAAGAAATGTTTTTTATTCATGACGAACACGAATAAATAATTTTCTACAACACATTGTCATATTTTCTTATTTAACTGTTATATGACTTGCGTTTCAAACATAGCAGATTAGAATTAAGGTTTGTACTATTTGTCAATTAGCTTCTACGTAATACTATGGGGTTGACTCACAGTATATCATTCCATAGCTGTACATGATGTAATAAAGTAATAACACATCGCGCCAGTACGGTACAGTGATACAGTAGCGCCGAATGGGCCAGGGTGACCTCGTCGGTCAGTGCACGAGCACTTGGCGTGTTTTCTAAAATTAGGGTTGACAACTAGCTTTATTAAATAAAATAAATTCGGATTATATTTCGACGTCCTATAAAAATTTGTACGCTGACCGGGTTTGTAAAAACGTAGTATCCACTTAAAGTGGAATTATGAACGTTAGTAGATATTTTAAACACCATATCATATCGTAACTGGTTCCCACGATTGTTGGATCTTTATTGTTTATATATTATATGATTTATTTATGAACATAGTTAAGAAGTTCAAATTATTTAAACCAACATGATATACTGTTAATGAATTTTTAAATGCAATAAGTAACCCTACCTCAAATCACGCCTACGAAAATACTGTTTTTATTGATAACACTTCATTTCGCGTGGAGAAGGGAGAATTATGTTTGGGGAGATAATAAATGTGTATTTATACATTAACTATTTTATAATAAAGGATTTTAAACATAACTCATAGTGGACAGTAAACATATTTTTTTTTAAGAATATAATATGATACAATTCGTACATACGATTTGATTATGAGACAGTTACCTGTGAAAGAGTCAAATTATATGTATATATATATATATATATATGATAGTTAATTTATTTCACGTTAAAGCATAAATATTATATTGATTAATTTCAATTAAGAAGGTATATCAATTAAAGACAACTCACTCATCATATCCGCCGGAAAGTCTCAGGTACACTGAACAAATCGTATTCAGAGTTTATACCCAGGAATGTATTAACAGCAGTCAGGACGCGAATACCGGGAGAGCGGGCGCGTGCAACTGTGCGCGGCGGTATCGCGGTTTGTACTTTACTTAATACGGCACTGGTAATAATTCATAGGTCCATATCTGTCTCAGCTTATCACTTACGTGAGGGTATATACCTACATCAAATATATCTACCTAGTAAAGTAGATTTGGGCTCAGTTGCTATTGCTTTTTATTAAATAATATGAAAAATATTAATAATATTTCTTTTCTTTTCTAGATGTTAGGATCGTTTTACATTACAATAACAATTGAATTATTTATTAAAATTACGTTTGTAAAAGACCGTGTTTGTGTGTTTTTCATTTCAAAAAGCACAGTATTACTTATATGAATGACAGTATCATCACGGATGATGTCAGCATATCGATCGCGCTTCCGCGTGAACGGTTAGTTTTAGGTGGCTCGAAATTATATGTCACTGTGGTATAGAAATTCCATAATGTAATGTTATTGCAATGTATCAGTTAGAATGCAATTGTAGCGTATTGTATAAAAAATATTGTCTATTATATATTGTTGTAAGAAAATTTACTGCAATGAAATCATTGTGTAAGTTTGGGAAAATTTATTTTTGTTTTTGTTGTTGTATTATTATTTTTGACACATCAAATTTTACAAATTGTTTTTTCTCGAATGCTAATGGACGTGAATATACTAAGATTACTGGTGTAATTCTATTGTATGCGTATCGCATTTGAATAACTTTGTCGAATCAAAGCAGCAGAGTGATGCGTAGTTTGTTAACTATTCTACAAATAGCAGATTTTGAGTTGCAAATACGCAAATCATAGGTCGATTAGGATTATGGAAAAGACAGAAAACACTGTAAAACCACATTACTTTCAATGTGCACAAACTATAAAATTTTAGATACATGATAGTTTTAATCCGGATCACATCAAACTAATGTTAATTTTTGTTTAATTAGATTTTCGATTTATTAACAATTAATTTGATTTATAGAAATTTGAATACTGAAGTACTTCTCATTAGAAGCTTAGACAAACACAAAACAAAATGAGAGAATGTGACATCGGTTGGATTTTATTATAGTTACTAACCATCGTCTCAGCAAATTAACTATATTGTGTAAATATGATGACTAGTCAACAAAGTCGATCAGACACTACAATATCACTAACCGACGCATCGATGATTAAATACTATAATAGCAGCCTGTATTGTCATTATTAATGTAAACTGCGTAATGGAATACTCAGACAAAGGCGCATTCTCGAAGCTATTCGCCATGAGTCACGTGCTGAGTTAACCGGAGCGCATTTCAAAACATGCGTTATCTCGACTCAAAGCTCGTCAACTGTTGTCTGGCCAATTCGTTCCACAGCGTCTATGGTCTACGATCTTGCGTAACTGTGGTTTCGTATTACAAGGTGTATTTTGATCCTTTTAATGTTAAAAAAAATATGCATTTCAAACATTTTAAATGACGATTTTTCGTTCTTCTAAAAATTGTAATCATAGTCACTATTTTTGTCCGTATATTGCTACACTTTTTTCTTTTGAATTGCACAATAAATTTTGATGTTATTTTTATAGTAATTTAAGATATTTTTTCCTTTAAGATTTATATGCAATGACTATATAATACATTGTATTAAATGTACTAGAGAAATTATGTAAGTGGCGTCCAACAGACTTTTACACATTTAGAATAATCTAAAAATGTTTATTTAATACAGACTCGAAAGCCACTCCAATGATCGAGCTTACATTCGTTTGTTATATTAGATATGTGTAAATTTATATATAATTGAAAAAGATATAAACATTCAACCATTCCAATAGCCATGGCAGAGTTCGTGATTCGCAGATAAAAGTTGCGTAAGATTCACAATACCGATATCAGTGTAAATATTGCTGATCAATAATATTTCACGAATGACCTTTAATTTTTTGAAACCAATGAGTGTAAGTATTGGTGTGATACGATTTCATTTGTAATAGTCCAACCCTAAAAGCAATCAAATTACTTAGGATTTCAATCATTCATTTTAACTACTTGTACCAATAATTATTTCAATAAAGACTCGTTACTAATGTACGTTAGGTTAATTTAACCATTTACTTATGTTATCCAAAAAAATCCCGTGTTACATAGATATTCGTACAGCGTTAACATTCTTACTTCAAAAAATATATTAAGATCACGATCAGTTAAATGTTGATATTCGGTGTTGTTACCAAATAATAAAATATGTCAGATGCAAGTAACACTTCACTTTTCAAAAACGATCAATAAAACCACTGCAGGCTGCAGGCTGCAGGGTTGCGGTTGCGGGATTTGCGGGTTACGTAATGACCGCATTGACCGAGTTATAAGTTGCAGCACACGTATGACGCATAGCAGGCGGAGGTACTAATATAGGTCACCCAGGAACTCTTGCACTACCTCCATATCAAAGTCTTGATTATTTATTACTAGCAAACTACCCTCGTTTCGCTTCAGAGAAACTACGCATTACGCACCTGCATTGGATTAGCCTGAGTCGTTCTCTTTGTAAATTTTTCATTTATGATTGGACCTTACTGTAATACATTATTGAAAGCCATAAGAAAATCGATAAAGCCGTTTCAGGGATTAGCATGAACAAACTTACAGACAAATAGACAAAAATTCTAAAAATTGTTGTTTTCAATTCTATTGCCTTGATTAAGGCCCCTAATAATAGTTTTTCTCATAATTATATCCTACATGTACAGAAAGTGATCTCAGTTAGAATTTTATTATAAGTATAGAAGATAAGCAAAAAATGTTAATTATGCTTAGTTGTACCAGCTTGATCAACATATAAAATAATTGGTAGACATTCTGTCCATTAATAAGTAATACATTAATAATAAAGAAAGAATATGTAATTTTGTTCTGCACAAAACTAGAATAGAAAGTTTTAGTTAAGCATGATGTAACAAATACAGATAACCAAGATTGCAATAATCATATGTATTGCATATTACTTCAAATCTCTTAAGTATGGCTATTAATAGATAAATGTATGATATTTGTTTCTATGATATTCTATTATTATATTACTCTGTCTTTTTGCACGTACTTGTTTTAAATTACGTAATGTATTTTGTAGCTAATTTTATGAGACCAATCAGAATAAGATAAAACTTTCATGATACATTCACATTATATCAAAAGATAGAAAAATGCTACTTAACAGTCAGTACAGAGGTTGCATATGGCCTAATTTATTTGTGATATTAACCCTTCTTGCAAAGTCAGGCTATGAAATATGGTCGATGAAAAAATTTTCATAAGGGGATAGTGTTTTCAACTTTATAGACACAATGTTTTTATCAGTGTTTAATTCAAAGACACAGCATAATAACACCATATATATCTATCATCCTCAATCTAGATTATCATGCTTCTATACAATCTAGATTATAATTGCATGTTTTGCTTTGTGGGAGGGAGGGAGGTTCTAAGCATGTATAGAAGTATATACCATCATACATTGTGCTTATAGATTGTTTCAAAGTAAATTAATACTAATTTAATAACAATGAGATTCCGCAATGTAAGCCTGATACTATCAACAATTTCAAGTATTCATCAACCACTGAGGCACTACTAATATACAAATTGTATTAAACACAGAACATTTCTATTATTTTTCTACACAAAAAAAAAGTTTTTATCTGAATATTTTTTTGACGTAAATAACATAATTATCTTCAGTAAGCAATCAAAACTGGATAAGCCTTTTTAATCATAATATTTAAGCCAAGAAGCTTATAATATATAGGGGGAGTTGAGGACCAAAGGCTATAAGATAAGCTACTGGATTTGCAGATAATGCAGCAAAAACTATTAGGTCATTTTTGAATTGCACTACATTGAGATAATTAATCTGCACAGCAGGGTAGAATTGCACTCTGCTAATTGCACTCTTTCTAGAAGGTTCAATTTCAGGTTCTTTTGTTGGTCTATTTTGGACTTGTGCGTTTTTATATGTTATTGTTGGGATATTTGGATTAATATGTATATGGAATTATTATAGAAAACATGCTGATCATATCAGGTAGTCACAAATAGTTTATTACAATATCTACAATTATTACAGTAATGTAGGTGATCTGTAAAGTAAAATAGTGTTGCAGTTATATCTACATAAATAACTATAGTAAAAAATAACTAATCTATTTAAAAAATATTACATTCCGGTAAAATATGAAAATATTCAACTATACAAGCCGTGCTATTCAATGTTGATGAAACTGAATTTGTCTTATTAATAATTAAGTACTTACGTTTGGTATTATAGGTAGTTTTATTTAACTGCGACATAAAACATTACGAAAATTAACGTTATTATTCATTTAAATAATTAAAGCTTAATGATCTCACCTGCGATTGCGCTGAACATTGTTACAGTCTTAAAAATAAAACCACTGAAAATATCACGTTATTTTAACACCAGAAGTTTTATTGCACCAAAAGTAGAACTACGCAGAGCTAAAGTGATTAGTTGCGTCGATTGAGCCACTAATTAGAATTTATTCTGCCGATCTCAGCCTCCCAAAATATTGATCGTGTTGAGTACAATACAAGAAACCAACAGAAACGGGTTTCTAACGAAAACTAATCTTCTTGCTTATAGCTGATTCGACGAAAAAGAATCTCGTTAGCCAATGTGATGCGATCGAGCTATTACTGGCTTTGACGTCATCGGTTTATGCTCTATGTATTTGGTTTTTGCTATGGTTATACTACTCAAACTATATAGAAGCATATTAACCTCAGTGGGTATTGCAATATCTGTGGTATCAATTCGGTTCTCTATGGTCTCAGCATAATACTCTTTATTCCTGTTGCTAAGCAACTAAAATCAAACAAAAGACTGTCAACAAAACGAAAAGTGGCATTTGCAAATATTTTTTCATAAATTATTGATTTGATTGCATTTGATGTCCTTTTTGTATTCTGAATAAATGTAGGAATGTCGAAAGACAACGCCAATTTTCGGCTTCTTGGTTCGCCTGTGAATCTTTCATACAGAAGCAAACGAAAGGAGGATAGGAGGACTAGGAACCGACCGCGGTCAGCTTTGCAAAACTCTATAACACTGGTAATTCCATGTTTTTATTACATACCAAAATATTTAAGGGCCTCTTCCTAAAATTCAGTAGACCTAGTGTACACTACCACATTCCCTCTAATGATAATTCATAGATGTAGTGGATAGTCTAAGTGTCATAAATTGTCAACCTGCCCGAAGGCTTTCGGCATTATTTAACAACAGCCAAGCGATTGCATCTGAATCCGAGAACGCACCTTATTTTCTGAATTAATTGATCCAAAAAACTGACCAGATCCCAAATTACTTAACACCTACAATCACAAATGATGCAATCAATCTCTACCAAACAATAGTTTTGACTGCTACAATGTAAAATGTACTAAAATATAACATAACCGAAGTTAAATATTCCTTTTTATTTCCACAATATATTTCAATCATTGGAGACTGACTTCTAAATAACAAGTCAATAAATTCTATGCCATATATTATATTTCAGGAAAGCCAAGAAAGATTCAATAGGCCATTTTCTGCTGATACCAAGGATCGGAATCCTTCAACAAGAAGCTTCTTAAAGTCATTCAGTGCTGAGTTACTACAGTCTTATAACAGTAATATAATATTTGATATATTTATCTAAAAAAGGAGATTTAAATTTAATTGATGATTCCCTTTTATCACAAATATATAATGGATTGCTAAGGTAGCTCAATTCAAATGAATTTTTAAATTAGTTACCATATCATTTTAAAACCCCTCTCTCTCTCTCTCTTCATCATGTTCTTCATTACTGAAGGTTGTAACCATGACTAGGGTGTACTTTTTGCTTTACATTATTATACCTATTATTGTAGTGTTCAATAGCTTATTTGGCATCCTGGACATTGGAATTGAGAATGGTGAAGGTCTTGTTGGTCTTGATGTATATTTCATATTATATGAGAAGCCTGTTCACCACCACCAAATTAAGTTTTTGTTTATAGCTTTGTGTCAACTAAATCCTATTTTTTAAAGTGTTTTCTTGCTGATAGCTTTTATGTTTACAATAATATGTGTAACAATTTAATTATAGAATAATAATGGTCAATACAACTACAAATACAACAATTCAATTTTTTCATCAGAATGAAATAATTGCCTTCAAGTCAGCATAGAAGGAAAATGGCCAGAGCGTGAGCCAGTTTCATCTGCAGAATTGCTTATTGATTGCTTGACTATTATATATGAATCTAAAATTCTGATTGCTAGTCCAAGCTATAAAGATGTAATGCGATGACACTATTATTAAAAAGTCTATCTAACAAGCTCTAAAGTGTCTCGATGTCAAAAATTATTATCATCCTTTCCCACACTATTTGTCTTTGTGGACGGTTGCCCTGATTCATCCCATCCTTAAAAATAGCAAGCTTAGTGACCATATCAATAAACTTTCACCTTTCTAATGTCAAAGTCATAGTTGATTGTTGATGTTCAGGTGTGACACTTATTAATGCTGGCATTGCTCAAGGGTCTGTGCTGTCTCCCATACTTCATTTTGAATATCAATGATATATGATAGCAAATTAGTAACACCCATTGATATGCAGATGACAGTACGAGTTATGAGTTCTACACAGGCTCCGAAAATATCTCTCTGTCGCAAGTCGAGGATAACAAAATTAAACTTGTGTCTTAATTCCACAACTCTCTGGAGCGGATCTCAAAATTGGGTCTACAAAATTTATTTATTTTATTATTTATGCACAAAGCGAATAAAATAAAAGTTTACAATTAATACGGAATACAAGGGAACTACTTAAATTTCTTCCAGCAACAGGAAATGCAGTATATAAAGCAGCGAACTTAGTGCATTATTAAAAAAATACGATATATAAATGTACATATAATTCTAAAATACTGTAAATCTATACATATAATAAAATTCTAACAATAACTAATATGAGAAAAAATATTATAAGGGGTCTCTATTAACGCAATAGAACACAAAACAATCGAATTTTTGTTTGTTTGTCTGTGCGTTTGTTCGCGCTAATTTCAAAAATAGCTTAACCGATTACGCTCGGTTTTCACTGACGTATTGCAGTAAGCATCACTTAATATTTTTAGTTCGCTTCGTCTCAATCTGTCCAGAAACAAAAAAGTTATAAATTGGTTTAAAATAAAATAGGTACTATTTCTTAGCACAAGGCGTAATTTTTCCGAAGCGTAGCGAGGGCAGTGTGCTAGTATATAACTCAATATGTAGAAAGAACGCAGAAAAAGAAGTCGAATTAAATCCCACAAAGATTCAAGTTTCTGCATTTATAGCAAAGAAAGCTTAATTTATCTAAAACTAAGGTAGCCTTTAAAAAGCTTGGCCTCGTTTACAGTGCGTTGCGGTACTTTAATGCAAGTACCTGGTAATGTTTTACAAAGCACAAGTCAGGTCTCATATGGAGTGCTCTCACCTTTAGGCAGGATCGCCAGATTACCAGCTCCACCCGTTTGTCGTTGGATCCCTTTGGTCTTAGGAGGGGCATAGTTTCCCTTTATCGGTTCTATAAATATTACAACGGTGAGTGCTCTGATTAACTGTTCGACTTGCTCCGTCTGCCTTTTCGTCTCAACTTTAGGCTATACAAAAATATGTGTATAAAGAACTATATTGATGTATTGTATGATTATTCCACAAAAATAACATTATTGCAACCATAAATCTAATTTTAGTAAAAATACTACATCACAGCGTCACAGTGTTATGATTTGCAAAAAAAAAAAACAAAATAGAAAAATTTTAATTTAGCGACCCCCATCTTCATTTCCCTCACCTCAA
>DWPT01008087.1:0-10412 GCA_018251895.1 Agathymus mariae mariae
GGTTTAAAATTCAAAAATTCACCAGAGTTAAATAAAAATTAAAAAATT
The DNA here is from genome assembly GCA_018251895.1 of Agathymus mariae mariae. Lineage (NCBI taxonomy): Eukaryota > Metazoa > Arthropoda > Insecta > Lepidoptera > Hesperiidae > Agathymus > Agathymus mariae. The sequence continues at coordinate 49 of DWPT01008087.1, forward strand.
TGGTTGGTTAACAAGGAGTAAAGGTATTAATATATTATTTTTACAAAAATCAAATAAAATTTTCGATAAATTAAAAAAGTTAGTAGATTTTTCATCCACGGTAGTAGATTTGTAAAAAAAGTTAAAAATAGGTAGATCTACCTAAAAGTTGGTAGAATTGGTAACACTGTCCCAACTCTAATATTCATTGGAGCCAATAATCTTAATTGCATTATATGTATTAGAATTAACAGCGAAATATTGACACTATCGAGCCTGTACGATTAACATAATATTTTGTAATAGTGGGTAGCGTAACGCGGCGTGTGTATGAGATGATTGAGGCAGTTAATCTTAACATTTACATAACAATTTTACAACTTATAGTGTAATGCACAGTAGAAGTTTCCAGTGTCAGTCATGTTGGAAGAACATCCGACTGACCATACGTGGCAGGGTTACCACATCACAAAATAATATATGTATAATAAATGCTTGTAATGCAGGTGAACTTAAACGCTTCCCTGAGCGCTGTTAATAGTCCGGCATCCGGTACCCGGTTTGAATGATCCTTCGAAACCTCTTCCTGGGCTGTATGTAATGTCGTTATGCTGTGATAAAATATTGTGTTGTATGATGTAATGTGTTGTGCTTAGGGTATGGAAAAAATACATTAATGCTAATATATATTGTTAATCATTATTACTTTTAATCTTAATAGTATATATCTTTTAAATTGTAATATACATTTAAAGTGAAGTAGTATTATTTTGTTAATAATAAAATAGTTGTCCATAATTGTGAATGGTCTTGAAAAGATGTTATTTGAGTAGCACCAATAACACTTAAAATTTTCCTTAGTTGATTTTCCTCTTGTGATGGCAATTTATTTATGGTCTGTGTTGGCAGATACAACTTCTGCAATGTCAAATCTCGAATTTGTGATTGGAATAAGTAATTTGATAACAGATATTAGATAAAATTATGGATAGTTATTGAAATTATCTGAATTCTTTATTTGTTATCGTATTTGTGTCGCAAACATATATGTTTTAGATTTCATTGAAATATTGACAGTAATTAAATACTAAGTAGAAGCATCTACGTATCAGAGTAGCGTCACGCGACCAATATTCGCAAATTAATATTCTTTGATAAACCTATTTCAGTATAACATTGTACCTTATTGACCACATTTTTGTTGGAGTGTACTTCATGTTATAAAACATAGTTTTATATCCTTTTATAATAGATAATATAAACCGAGAGGCAAAATATAGGACAACGGGGAAGTGTTACATATTTTTCTTTACATTAAAGCGGGTTCCATTGAATAAAGAACTAATTGTTTTTGGTATATTCTTAAATTTAGTGTCTATTGTACTATGTCCCTCGTCCGAATTTCCTTTTTTATATTGATATAATTAAGAACACTGATCCGATGATAAGTAGTTACCTTTGATAACAAGGAATCTCGGGACCTGTGTATTCAAATCAAAAATTCATGGCTGATTTTAGAAAGGTGGAACGTCAAAAACTTCCAACAGAAGGGCCATGCTCCATTGTGTCCTGCGTTGCTCAGTAGGACCATGAGTATGGGAGGTTGGCTTAGACTTACGATTGCGAGGAGCTTCCTATCAATCTTGGGTGAAACAATACATCTAAACATCTACTGCTACATTATTATAGATTTCAAAATTTTACAATTGAGAATATTCTGATGGATACATTTTAGGTAAAAGTCGCTTGATAATATGAAGCGCTTTTGTGTTTCGGGGGCAGGTAAATTTAGTTAAAATTGAATGGCTAGTACTGTAATAAATTAGGGATGTTATGGATATGAACTTTCGGATATGGATACGTATATATTAATAATATTTTACCGGTTACGGTTACGAATATGATTTGTAGGTCAAATGTGGTGTTACAATCACCGAAAAAATAACATAAATAATAAAAACTGTCTAAAATGAAAACGATGCGGCTAATGTATCGCCTCGGTCAGCGTAAACCAGTCATAACGTGCTTTATATAGACTGCCTCTATCCGAAATTATCCGAAACTTTATCGGATACGGTTACGGTTTCGGATATAATTTTATTCCGGATATCCGATAGTTTACGGAGCTCCATAATATCCCTGCAATAAATATCTTCAATATTAAACGCAGGTCATGGTTGTATTTAATCGTTAGGTAGAATTAGGAAAGCCTTAAATATATCCTGAGTGTAGACACCTTGTTGGCCAATGAGTCCCATTAATAAACTAGAGCATTATGGTATAAGCTCCGATTATTATTGTATTATCTTAATCCATACGCAGGACCCGAATATTCACTAATAGCATGCAGTCAGGATAAATAATTACTAATACTCATACAACTTAGTTCAAAAATCAATACGCCACTGAATAGTAACAATCTGAAATCACTACGCTGTCATGGTTTCGTCGATGTTAAATTGAATAATACACTATATTTCACAAAACTAAAAGTGTAATGTTCATAAAATATATGTGTCGAATTTAAATAAATAAATAATTTATAATTACATCCCATGACAGAGATATCATTAAATTTGAACACGAAGCGTTGGATTGGTAAGGTCCTAATATCACTTTTAATTAATTTCAAACTCCTAAACACAAATAAGCGGTTATGTTATACACAAAAGAGAACCGTTATTATGGTGCAACAGGCATTATTGTTCTCTAAATGGCTCACCGTTTAGTGTAACCACGTGAAGCTTGGGTACAAACTAGTTTGTACAACCCAAAGTACGTTCTTTATCCATTGATCTCGTGGGTCTCGTACCCGGCGAACGAATATCAAATATTTACAGAGAGATAACATGTGAAGCGCCGACAGAGGTACTAAGGTATGACAAATAATGCGACGCGTACACGCTTGGTGGGTTTGTTTGCGCGCCATCACGAACGACAATATCTGGCGCTTGGAAACCGATTGGAAATGCATTTATTCTTTAGCGGCACGCAAAAGAAGGTAGGTGGGTAGGTATTTAAAATTTATGATTCTTGCGTTTTGGGTTTAAAGTGTTAAATGTTGAGTTTTTGCAACGACTTTCAATTATGGACGAAAATTAATTGGTTTCTATTTCTAGCTTCTGAGATAAGCCGACTAAAATCTATTGTTTAACTAGTATAAATAATTCCGATCTTAGTAAATGTAATTCTTATGAGAATAATTTAATTTTAAACATCATTTTTTTATTTGATTCATAATTGATAATAAGCAAAGGTATTTTTATACATTAATATTAGCCTGAACTCTAAGATTTTTTTTGGGGAAATAGCGGCCACCATAGACATTAAATTTACATGGATACGATAGATCGCTTTGCAATATTATTACACTTAAATGCATTTTCGTTATATCTGTCTATTGCGCAGTGTTTTAGCATTAGTAATAAAAATAATCATAGTTGTCATATTACTATTTTAACATATAATCGTGTAAGTTTGACAGGGCCTCACTGTCTTGGTAGTTCATGTTATGTCCTGACCGAAGTGTCAAAATATTCCGGTTTGATGTTATCTATCTATACATATAATAAAATTCTAACTGATCGCTTTCTGCAGAACGATATATGAGAAATACTTTTATCAGGGGCCTTAATTAACACAATAGAACCCAAAACAATATTTGCCTGATTTTTTGTCTGTTTGCTTGTGTGTTTGTTCGCGCTAATCTCGGAGACGGCTTAACTGATTTCGTTCTGGTTTTTACCAATATATTGTAATAAGCATCACTTCATTTTTAAATTTCATTACAATCCATTTTTATGAGATAAACATTTCATTCACAAACAAAACATTTCATTACAATCCATTTTTATAAGATATTTTTATGCCCATAAACAATAAAAAAGTTAAAATTATATTGTCATTTCTGATTCACAGAACGAATAAAACATAGTCCTAAAACAATGCAGATGCTATTTCTAAGTATTGGAGTAGTTTTTCTGAAGCTCATTGGATTGGACTCGATAAAATTATAAAGTTAAAACATGTCGTATGTGTATTGTACATCCAAAATAACGAACGATAGTGAAATAAATCTATGTGTCATTCGTCCACAGGTGTACTATCGTGGCCTCTCGATATACTTGAAGTTGGTATTCATATGAAGAACTTTCCTTTGTAGCGAGTACAAGCGGGAAATCGTCAAACAAGAAATAGGCATAATTTCTTAACATTTTATATTGCCTATGTAATGTGCAACAATCTTTTATGGGCAACAATGCCTCAGTGTACAATTTTACAGAAGAGTCCCGAAGTTGATATGTGAATCGCTCTTCTTTTCACATTAGTGAAAGCTAAATATTCCGTGCATAATATAAAATATATTTATCCAATGTCTTAATAATGGCTAATAAGTGACTTTGAATGGAATATACACTTGAATGTCTTTTCTGTTCATGTTTTACTATCTATAGATCAATGATTTTTTTCGGTTTGTAAGAAAGTGTGATAGGAATATTTACTTACTTGAACTAATAACGTTGTTGAATCACGCGATCCGCTTGACTTGACAAAAAAATAATCAAACAGACTACAAATACGACGAGTTGTACATATTATGAGCTGTAATTATAATTTAGTTGTACTGGCAAACCGCCCTCGCGTCGTTTGATAAAAACTACGCTTTACGCTTAGACATTGTATTGGGACTTTTATCGTTCTGTGCATTTGTAACCTTTTTATTTGTGGATGGATTGAACTTTAAATATTAAGTGATGTTTACTGCAATACATTAGTAAAAACCATAACGAAATCGGTTAAGCCGTTTCAGATATTAGCGCGCACAACCAGAGAAAAAATCTAACATGATTTCAGTTCTAGTTTTAGTTAGTTAGTAGTTTAGTAGAAGTAGTTGAGTTAGTAATTGTTTTTCTCGTATATCCTTCATGTAGAGAAAGTGATCAGTTAAAATTTTATTATAGTATAGATAGATGCCGTTGTAGCTGTCGACTGATGGAAGACGTATAAAAAACTTGAAATATACGCTGTTGGAACACAATAAAGATATGTTTTATTTGAATATAATAGGCAGTAAGTATCATAGTGCTATCTGTCATCCGATGGTTATCAGTATCATCTTTTATACGATTTATTAAAAATATAATGGTCTTTTTAGAACATAGTATCGTAGGTACTTTCCTGTTAGCCAGGCGCAAATTGTTGACATTTATCTATGCTAAATATCAATCTTGTATTCTCTACTGTTTTCTTTAAAAACAACACAAGCTTACAAAACCATTGGTTGGATTAAGGTCAGTTAGGCTTTTTTTAACACAGAAAAGGTACCCCCCTTCACGCCGACTTTTTTGACGTTATCTCAAGTTTTAATATTGTTGAGGTTGGGATATCAAAATTGGATAAAAGATAGAATATGCATTTTCTAGACATGGAATTTTGGGAGGAGGAATTACTGAACTCTCCTCACTGCCTTCACTCTCACATCTGAACGCGAGTTCTGAATATCTCTAGTTTACCCGGTAGGTATTCTATATTATTTGGCGATTTTTCGCTCGCGCCCGGCTAACGGAAAAGTACCGTACCCAGGTTTTAATTGGCACATGTCAATTTGGAAATAATTAGGGTATGTTCAAGTGAGGCAAATAGCAATCAGTTACTAATTCCATAACATTCTTAAAAAGATAGATCTACACATATAAATTATGTTGAGAGTGTACCGCGATACCGGATACCGCGGAATCATTGTTTTAAATGTTTTTGTTGTTTTAGATGAGTTATCAAATATTTTGCGCTTGCTACTCAGCATTCTAGTATTCCTTTGTTAAAATAAATATGTTCTAAAATTATTTTTTTTTTTTTATACGTACGTAAAGGTTACTTTAGGCATTAGTAAAGGTACCAGAAGCAAATAAAAAGTAAAAAATACCTCCTGCTGGTAAGTAATAGCTGATTAGGTAACAAAATACTCATTTTGCGACTCATAAGAAAAGTATAGAAACCTGTGATTGTTTTTCACAACAATAGTTCTTTCTGGAATGAGAAACGGCAATTGACAATGAATTTTATTCGGGTTTTATGTCTAACTTATCGTAATGAACGACTATAATGTAAAAATACAGAAAAGAGAAAAACAAAAACATGAAAGACATGGCTCGTTGCATCTACCTAATAAAGGCTTCGAGGTATTTTCGCATTTGTTACCTTTCTGTGAAATCTGATCGCAGTTGACTGAAATACTTGTTTTGGCAGAAAAACAAGATTATCCCGAAAGCAAAAGAAGGAAATTGGGAAGCATTTGATAAGTTAACTTATGTTGGACCGTATATGACGCAGATGGAATGTACTTATTCACGTCGCCAGCCAATAAACTAGGAGGCCACCCGATGATATGTGAAGATCGCAATCCTTGGATATACTAGACATCAAAGACATCGTCAACCCGTTTTTTAACCGGTTCTCTTAAGCTGCACTTTGTCAAATACATTTCAAAGACCCGGGTCCAGTAGGTATAGTGTTAGTTTGCGATGGTGAATATAATCCCCATAGCCTTGACATGATATTGTTCCAATATATATAATATATATTGGTTTCAGAAGTTTTTGGCATCAAAACAACGTTCGTTGTTCCCTTATTGACGAGCATTCCTCGCTGTTAGATTATGGCGCAATACACTCAAACATGGGGCTACAACGGATCAGACTTGGCAGCATGGCGTTTGAGAATATAAGCCTCACCTATCCATCAAATAATATTTCAGAGTCAAAATTTCCTTTATTATGAGGACTCTCATAATTTAAATATATACATATATTGAAGACAATACATTAAAGTATTTATATTCATATTTACATTGTATTACCACTCGTCGCGCTGACGAAGTCGCGTACAGTTCCTTGTAAATAATATCGAACTAGACAATGGGATGCCATGCTGCCATTATTGTCAAGAGAAAGTTATAAAATCTATATTTTAAACTCCAATTATGATATCAGCGAGTAGCAACTAGTTCCATTTTGACAATAATCTCTGTCAAGGGATATCTGAAAATTGTAGTCATACCATAAAGTGTAAGTTATACGTTGAAATTGATATTGTGTTCACAAATTTTACTTATTTTCAGGGTTCAGTTGTAACTTCACGTTGAAAATTGCGACATTATCTGTTACCTATCTACTACTGCACTAAGTTTATATTTTATTATATTAAATGAACACTCGACAGCATTTTAACAAAATTAGTTTAAGATAAAAACATTAAGAAGATATATACATTAAAATCATAAGTGAGGGACGAAGTCGGTGGGTAAGATTCATAAAAGCAGAAATGTGTAGTGTTATATATCCAGCGGTTTTTATGTTTTTGCTTTAGGGACACAGGAACTATTTACAGTCTCAGTATTACAGACAGCTACGGACACAAGCACACGTCCGATCCGTACCTCGTCCGTCACAAGACTGTTTTTTACTTTATAAGATAGACTCCACAACTACCCTCTCTACCGGTATATAAGAGGCAATGTCTAAATTTTCACAAATAGGTAGGCATGCATACTACATGTAGGAAGTTAAATTCCAAGATTAGTAAAGTAAAAGTAAAAAGTAAGTAAAAGTAAAGTAAGTAGTCTATTTGTAACCACTCGTTGTCTGTTTGTTTTTACATACTTGCAACTTTTATGAAACAGAAAGTTATTGTCGTGCAATTTAATAAATATGCCATATTTTATAAATATAAAAATTGGTTAGATTGTAATTTTTTCACAAAGTCACGCGTAATTGTAAACTTTTATTGGAAAAATTTCCAATTGTAAGTTGTTTGTATGTAACTTATTGACATATGCTTTTTATATAATTGTAACTTAAGCAGAAGGTCCTTCAAAGTCTTAAGTTATGTAGTTTAATAATTCCATCAATCTTTTACAATTTTACAAATTTGTCGGAATGTATTATAAAGCTGCCGGACGGTAAATTGAAATAGTTTTTGCACTATATTACGATATATTAATATATGTATGAATCCTTAAATCCAAGATAAATAGTGAATATTGGCGCAGGTAAAACATATAAACGTCGTATTGTTTGAGACAAAACGCCGGAGGCTGCCTCTAATTGGCTCCGTGTAAACGTATTCTGACTACGGGTATTACGAACAAAGTTCCTTAATAAACGTAATTTGCGGTTCTTGTGGGGACCATTATCAAATTAACTATTAGCTTAAAACGGTTTACGAGTGATAATATGCGAAAAAGAATCTTGTGAGATTTCGTGCTTTTATGACACGTAATCCGCAGCTGGTTGTAATCGTTAGTTCTTTAAGCCATATCGGAAGCTTTCGGGCGGCAAAAGAACTTTCGGCACTCGAGCTGGCAGCTACCCCTTTCACCAACCCACACTGGAACTGGTGCTGTACCCTCTGAGCTTCTTTAATGAAGAGGAAACTTGTGCTATGCAAAAGGCTGATAATTTGCCGAACCTATAAGGAGAAACTAATAAAAAATTGTAATAAAATTCCGTCAGGAACGATGGAAATTCCACGTTGAAAATTTTAATAAAAGCATTTTTATGATAAAAGATTTAAATCATAACGAAATGGATAATTTTTCCAAGAATTTTGCTAGTGACATATATGGAAATATAAAGAATGTCACATCCGTTCTATTTGAAGTGTTCCTTGAAGTTATACATTTCACTCTTGAAGCTGATATCTGTGAACAAACTATCGCAGATACAATTAGCATGTGGAAACAGCGCGACCGCCGCGGGCCGCCTCTAATTGGCGTTGTGTAAACTCACCCTGTTATCGGGGCGCTCCGAGCGGTATTACCCGTAGCATGGAGTGGGCTTTTTCTATATTTCTCTAGTAAAATTTGGAGTCGTTACGGATAAATAAAAAAACGACTGTGGATAACATTAATGAACATTATTATAAGCCAGAGCTATTAGAATTCCAGGGGTTTTAAGGTTAAATATTACAAATATGTTCAAATGCATTTGATCTTTCTTTATCGTATGATTCGTAAATGTTACGATGTTATGCTAGGAGTGTTATGTGTACAATAACAGAAAAAACGATTCTCGAACGACTACACTTGCGACTGTAGTTCAATTGTATATAGTTTTATTGAAACTCGTGAAGACTCGTGTTGTAAGAAAATTAGGTTTTCAGAAACAAAGGTTGGACAGAAATAAAATAAGCTTGAAATAATACGAAGACATAAATAGATGACAGGGAAGTTTTTAATAATTATTAATCTTAGATTAATCATTGATTTTTAAGCGATTAAATTTTTACTTATTTATATTAATAATAAAATAATTATCTATTCAGATAAAAGCGGAGTCCATTATTTATGATTGTGATGATAGTTAACGAAGCCATCTCCATGCCAGCACAGCCACCTCAAATCCGCCCGCCTAGCACGCTAATATTGACTTCTTATTACCGCACGGCACCGGGATCGTCCACCGGTGGATCGCAGCTGCCTCTATTATTCTACAGCAGCCGACGCCCGCGATAGCACAATATCCAGGCGACTTTGTATACATTGCTGCTCACAAACAACGAGCGCTTTTCTCTAACAATATACAAGCATCATTGTACGTGCTCATATTTGACTATCGTTTGATATTGACGTAATAAAAGCACAGAACAAATGGATATTTTGGACCGGGCGACGCAGATAGCACGCTCGTTTACATTCGCTCTCCTCCAATATAATATACGGTTTAGTATATAACCGTCTGTAAACTTTGAACTTTGCTGCTTAGAAAGGTATTAAGAGATCAAACCATATATTTTCTATATTGAACTTGGTGCAAGTTCCTTTAATAGTAGGGAATAGATTCTGCAATAGCAAAGATTGGATTTTTGTTCTGCTAAAAATATCGTTAGTAATATAAGTAAGTAAGTTTCAATATGGTTCTTAGAGAGTGAATAATGAAATAATTATTATTATACAACCCACAAGACAATCTCGACGTTTCGAACAATAACGGCCGGCCGCCATGTTGTTTTTGATGACGTTACGCCGCCATATTGCATCGGGTTGCGTTTCGAGCATCAGAACAAAGGAGCTCCAGTTTCCATACAATGGATGTAAATGGATATGTGAAGAGTATATTGATTGCTATTACCCTGAATAATAAGCGATAAGGAAGGAATGTCAGAGGGAAGATTTGATAACGTTTACTTATAGCATCTTGATTTTTTATTAATTTGTTCCGTAGGTGCGATTTATATTCCATTAACAATATGGGAATTCAAAAGCATGGATAAATCTATTTCTTTTTATTTATTTATTATTTATTTAATAATTTATGCACACATAGAAATATTGTACAGATAAGACATCAAGTAAGGACGGTACAAAGGAAGTGCTTATTTCTTATGAA
>DWPT01008088.1:0-10412 GCA_018251895.1 Agathymus mariae mariae
AATGAATTCTTATTTCTGGCCAACAAACGAGCAGACGAGCCACCTGATGGCAAGTGGTCACCGTCGCCCATGGACATCGGTAACACTAAAGGTATCGCTGGTGCGTTGTCGGCCAGGAAATAATAAAAAAGAATGAAAGAAAAAAGATTTTTTATTTTGTATACTCAGTCGACAATCATCTAGCTATACCACTCTCCAATCTCAGGTTTAGTAGAAGAAATTTCATAAGAAATAAGCAGTTCCTTTGTACTATCCTTACTTGATGTCTTATCTGTACAAGGTTATGTGTGCATGAATTATTAAATAAAATAAATAAATAAAGTATTGCTACTGTTTCAATTATATCTAAGTCTACATCAATCACTTACCATCAGATGGGATTGTACTCAAGCACTGACTTATACTTATTTCAAATAACCTACAACTCACCTTTAGCACTGAACCCAATTATGATTAATTTTTTATTACAAATCATTTAATGTGTGCCCCATAATATTACACTAGGGGTCGATATCTAAAAAAAATATAGATAATTATTATATGATTTTAATAATGATAGATATATGATTAAATTATTTTTAATATGAATTCAATAATCATCATAATTATTATGATAAGAAAAAAAGATGATGTTAAATTAATTTAGAACAATAAATTTGTAATGGTGGTTATACTTTCACATCATGAAGTTTCAGGAATTACAAGAACAATTTTAAACCGACTGCTCTACAAATATGATAGATATTGATTTAAAAATTCACAGATTTCGTAATTCACACGACTATCGAGCACATTGGAAATAAATCTACGGAATTTGAAAAAATATTGTCGCTGAGCGACGAGAAAGTCGAGATAAAAGGATACAAAACAAAATTACAACGTTGAATGATAATTATTTTATTCATAGATTAACATAAGTATCCTCGACATAACGCCTGTGAACAAACAAATTGCAAAATTTCCACACGCGTATCGAAGTTGGATTTGTCGCTGTGGCGCATAAGTATACATATTTCATTTTCGTTTAATAAGCAGGATATAATAATATTCAAAGTACAAGAAAATTATTACACGACTAATCTGTAATCAACTCGAGAAATGGTAGCTACTTTTTCAAAAAGGTTAGGCTACAGGGCAAACCCTTTTAACCCCATCGTCTTTATTTTAAGCTTAAATTGTAGCTGACTAAATTTTTCAGGGGAATGGTTCTTAAATTTTTGATTTCATTCTTCGTTTCCAAAATATCGAGCGCCAAAATCAAAATTCGAAAAATAAAATGTTTTTTTTACTATTTCGGCCATCTCCTTTTTTCGTTTTCGACTTGCTCACATAATTCTTTTTGCACCTTGAAGCTCTCGTAAATACGCGTCTTTTGAACTGTTTTGAATATCATATCTTCACAACTCTTCGACATATAGGGAATCGCACTTTTTCATGAAATCGGAACCTACATTGGAGTGAACGAAAAGACATTTCCAATGTCAAATTTTAGATTAAAAATAAATCATATTATTAACTGATATGCAAAGAGTTCCTATATTCAGTATATTATTATTAGAAAAAAATTGTTTATACTTCAATAATTGACCTTTTCTAGTCAAATGTTGTACATTGATTATTAAAATGTATAATAAAACATATTTTTACATTTAGCGGTAAATTATCATAAACATAATATTATTCTATTACTAACTTAACTACTCAGTTTATACCAATAAGATTTCGTGTATTCTTAAACTAAACAAAAAAAGATAAAAAAAAGACTGAACAAAAAGCTAGTACTGAACTGTAAAAAAGTGACTGCTTAAATTCGATTTTCCATACAACCCATATCATTTTTTATGTAATATTTTTTTTATCTTAACAGAGCTATGAAAAATTATGTAAGTGACCTTATTACGGTAGAATTTATATATTAAGTTATATTAAAGGGTTTTCGGTCTTGAAAATATTATATACTAGCAAACCGCCCTCGCTTCGCTACAAGGAAACCACGCCTTACGCTTAGAAATAGCACCTGCATTGTTTTAGGGCTGTGGTATTCTCGTTGTATGAATTACAAATTACAGTATTAATTTATATCTTTTTTTGTTTATGGGCGAATTTCAATGAAAAAAGAAAAATGAAACAAACTTGAAATGATGCTTACTGCAATACAATAGTGAAAACCAGAATGAAACGGTTAAGCGTTTTTTGAGACTAGTGCGAACAAACGCACAAGCAAGCAGACAAAAATTCGAACAATTATTTTTTTGTGTTCTGTTGCGTTATTAAAGGCCCAGTATAACATTTATCAGTTAGTCTCAGTGGTCAGTTAGAATTTATTGTATGTATAGATTTTACAAAATGGTAAATTTTACAGAGTTATGCTAACGTATATAGTCGTAAGTATATACGATTCTGGTTAGAACAGGTACCTACATCGTATTATGAATTAGTGAGTAAAATCGTCACGACCACATGGAACATATTCATATAGAATAGTCCGAGCCCCGTCTAACCAAAAAATAGTAATATAAAATAGGCTCTAGACTGCACCATAGCCAAGTGATGTGCGTGAATTTAAGGATGGATGGAACCTCTTACGTCTCAATGTGTGGTAATCTACAGCCACCATAAAACGAGTGCCCGAAATGTTCTATCGAGCAGTGATCTAAGTAGCTAGGCACGGTAGCAACGTTGGGGCGAGGCGCGGGCGCGGCCGGAAACTCGCTGCCGGCAATCGGTCGTTGCTCATAGACGGATTGATTTGTAAATCATGTACGGTACACAATGGGATCGCTAATCGAACTAATTCTGTTGTCCTAGAGACAAAGACCTTGGCATTAAGAATTTAAGAATAATTAATAATAATAATTAAGAATAATATTTGTTCGAGCAAATATACCTCGCACAATAAATGTCATACCTGATACCTACTTATTAGAAGAGCGATATTTAATTTATGCGGAAATATCAATTACAACAACTCGTTCTTAATAAGCTCATATGTAATAAAAAGCATAGGTACGGTTCGCAGTTCTAAATAATAAGGATAGGTCGAATATTTATGGGTGTCCATGATTTTTGTAAGGATTTCCTACTTGGCGGCAGACTCGTCACGGTCGGATAAATTGAAACCCAAAAATGAATCGTATCAGTGAAGTTCACAACGTCCAGAAAGTTAACGGCAAATTCATTCAGTCTTGCTCTTACATAACATCAATAAAACAAGCAGTAACACGCGCTGGTCTCGCTGTAAAAAAATTGGCTGGAACACATCTATTTTCTGGGTAGAACAGTATCCTAGTTAAGTATCCACAACTCAATATTTCAAATATGAAAAGAATCATATAAATGTTGTTCATATTAATATAATACATGGCGATACATGGAGCTCCGTAATCGTATCCGAATTCGATAAAAAAGTTTCGAATCATTTTGGATAGTGGCAGACTGACTGAATGTGAATGACGTCATGCCAGGTTTGCGCCGGCTGAGTTGATTTATTAGCCGCATCGCACTCATTTTTAGACAGATTTTCTTATTAATTTGTAAGGCTAATATTCTTTTCTGTGATTATAATATTTGATAATACCTAGCAATAATGTCACAATTTTATACACCTTGTAAATACATTATATATTTTTTTCGATTATTAAATCACCTAATATGCGCAACCGAAATGATCCGGTGTAATCGGATATAATCAGATATAATTTCATATCCTGTATAATTTCATAACTGTAACCGAAACCAATAAAATATTATTCATATATCCGTATTCAGATCTGAAATTTCATATTCATAACAACCCTACAATAAATCAAATAAATGCGAAATCGTCTAATTATAATATCAAAACGATAGTCTTATCATGCCGTTTCCGTATAAATATCAAGAAATACATATTATTAATTATTAATTGTACGACACAAATCCGTCGCGGAAGCGAATTTAGTTGTATTTATTTAGTGTAAATAGTTTGATTTGATTTAACCGACTAATTACGTGAATAACTCGGGTGAAGTTGGTTAATTGTAATTATATAAAAAGGTATGATATAGCATAAACAAGGAAATATTCTATTCAAGTGGATTGACAAGGAAATCAATATACCAAGAATATCAAGGCTATTATACGAATCACATGATAGTAAACAATCATTAATTGCCCTTGAAAATCCATCGAAGAAAATTTAATTATCTTCAACCTAACTCTCCAACAGTATGTACATTTTAATACTTAACTAAAATTTATAATCAATTCATGTGTTGAATGTTGAAGCCGAAAGCGATTATTAGATATTATTCTGCCAATTTACATATATTATAGGTTATGGAGTTTGGGCTCTATTTTTAAAAGGAATTCCTTCTAAATTTAACTTTTAAATAGTAAGATGTTCAGTCAGATTTTACCTTTTTAAGCATATTCAGAAGTAGCAAACTTGTACGTACGTAACGTGAATGTTGGTTCTCCGCATAGAGGGCTTGGATCCGAATATTGTACGCACACCTAATTTCGGTTACTGTTAACAGTAAATATGCGTTTTAGTGCTAGTTTTAGACCAAGGGTTAGGGACCATAGACCACTATGCTGGCCAAATGATGATTAGTAGATTTGTTTAAGTTTCTCATGAAATTATTTTCAGGTACTCGTACAATGACAAGCATCTCGTTATTAATAGTGATATGTATAGCTCCAAGCATATTTAGTTACCCACGTTTACGTGGTAAGTAGTCCTTTCTAATTTCCACGTTTTTAGGGTGTGAAGACATCCGTTGGATAAAATGTATCTTTGTAGAATCACTCGCGGGTCTGCCATTTATATTATTTAAGAGGGCAAATAAACTTTTCAGGTGAAATAGTTCATCCATTTTAGAGCCCAAACCAACGTTCTCTACTTGTGTGCACGTTCATGAACGGTTATGGTGAACGGTCCTTTTCCATTACCAGCTATTTCTTACAGGGTTCTTATCAGCCTGTCTAGCTAACATTCTGTTTGTCGAATTAACTGTGAATGGTTTTCTCGTATTTTGGCCTCATTGTCGGAGAGCGTGTAAAAAACGCGTTCTCCGATTCCATCTTGGCCGTTAGCGCGTTGGTGACGCCTTAGGTGCTACGAACATCCACGGTTGGCGTTGTATCACTTACCATCCGGTGGCCCGTTTGCTCATTTACGGCTACTTATTAAAAACAAAAAAGAGTTATTCATTCATTCTTTAGAAAGTAATCTGTGTGACCAATGACTTTACGTAAGTTCACTGAACAAAAATATGTTAAATTTTCGACACTTGAGATCGTTGATCTTTGATTGTTGAAATTATACTTCTTTGGGTACAGTAGGAGGAAAATCTTGTTCACGGCAAGAAAACATTGATGAGCTCAGACGTTGTTACGTCGTATAGGTAATGGTCGAGTGAACATAATTATGTTCTGCAAATGTACCTAAATTGGTAAATTTATGATGATGTGCACAATAAGTAATAATTTTTGATTGCGCCAAAAAAATACACTTTGAATTGTAAGGTCCGTAGTTAAAGTCCTGTCTTGTTTGGTAAAAAAATAACAACGCCTTATACAATTACAGGATCTGAATTGATCTTTTATAGTCGTGAACAGTGGAGAGCAAGACCGCCGGCCGCCATAACCGAACTATCCACTCCGGTGCCCTACGTTATCATACATCACACGTACAAGCCCAAAGCGTGCTTCTCATTTGAGGAGTGTTCATCAGCGATGCAAATCATACAGGACCATCATCAGATCGAAAATGGTTGGGTGGATATTGGTTACAAGTAAGTTGGTAATATATATTGAACGTGGTAGTGTAATAGGTAATCGACCGAGTTATGCAATTGACTGGATGACCGCTAATGGAAAATTGTATGAGCGATTTTGTGGTTCCAAGAACACGTCAAGCAATTGAGCGAGGTTTTTGTAACAAGCAACTCTTAAGTCCTATCGGAGGCCTTCAATTCGTTACTCTGCATGTTGTTCTTAGTAAACTACATCCCACTTGAAGGTTTTTATTCATTGTTGTTATTCCAACTTATTTTGGTTTTTCATTGAATCTTTCTGTATATTCGTGATATTCAAGTCAAAATTGCAAGTACTATTTTTCAATTTTCGAGAAATTCGTTATTTATTTACATTTTACTGAATTGCTTAATTATAAGAAAAAGTAATACTTTTGTTATAATATTATAATTACATTCTTTAATTAAGATTTTTCTTAATCGATAACTTCCCATTTGCGCTACTGATTCATAGTGTCACATCCCTAGTCATAACACACAATTCGTTCCACTATTGGCCTCCTCTTACAATGTAAAGGTTAATGGTAGTGTACAACGCTTGTGAAGTGCGGACTTCACCACTTTATACACATTTGGACACAACACGGAGGTCTGTTAGCTAAGAAGGTGTGCCCACGATGGTTATCTTTACCGATACAATAAATAATTAATTATTAACGAACAAATTACTCACGCACGTACCGAAGACCCACACTGAAATCCGTAGTCTATTAGGGCTTCGGCATTGACTGACCAATAGTATTTAGAAAAATAATTTCTCTTCAAGTTTCGCAGTAGGCAGCGACGGGGCGGTTTATGAAGGACGAGGATGGACCAGGGTGGGTGCTCACGCTCTCGGATACAATTTCTTGAGTATTGGAATAGTTCTGATCGGCGACTGGGTTTGTAGGTATCATTTGGTCGACCTCATCTTACGGTTGGAAAGGTGCAATAAAAAAGCATCATTATTTGGTGGCCGGCGATGCATACATGTTTCTGGTGTTAAGAATGACGAGCCGTGGACGTCACCTACCATCAGATGCGCGGCTGGTTTCTCGATTTTGTGATTTCTCTTAATATTTTCTTCCCTCACTTTAATGTTCAATACTGTAATTTAATCAAACACTCAATTTATTTGTTTCTATAAAATATTAGTAACTCGCTCTCGCTTCCCTTCAGAAAACCTTCGCTTTACGTTTGGAAAAAATATAATTTATTTAGAATTGGGTATTTTTGAGTCTTTGAAAAGGAATCATATTAATTTATCATATAAATTAATTTTACTTACTGCATTCTTAAAATAATTTCAATAAGTGTTATTTTCATTTCCGTGGGAACTGATGATGCATTTTCTGAAATAAAAAGGACCTAGATTATGGACCCATAAGTTACATATATAGCAAGTATCATTCAAATCTGTTCAGTGGTTTTATTTTGATATGTGGTTAGACAGAGAGACAAATATTCCAAAAAAATATATATTGTATCTATACGATAACAAAGCCTGCCTACATTCAACTATCCAAAAAATATTTATAGAAAATAAATATAGAATATTTAGAAAAGTGTATTAGTATCAAAATGTACGAAAAAAAAAAACAATTGATCAAGGTTCTTTTTTAAAATATATGCTACCTGCATTTATTACAAAATAAATATAATTGTTGTATAAGTCCCTGGTGTTAATCTGTTTTTTACAGAAGTATATCGTCAATACAAAGCTGTGTCGGGCGTCCCCTTGCTCTGTTTCTCAATGACTTCGCTCGTTTCGTGCATTGCGAATTCTAATAAAAAACATTACATCTATCATATATATATCATAACTATCGAGTTATTGTTTCATTTGAAAATAGATTATTATTTGATACGAAAATCTTAAGCATCACAGATATGAATACTAAATGCTACACGGTTTAAATATATCTAGTTTCAACTAGTGTGTAACAACATGTTTAAAGTATATTGTTTACTTAATGTTATTTAATTTTAATTTTATTTAAATATTAATAAGAGAATCAAATATGCCGAGTTAATTTAAGTTGAATGTAATATGTAACAGAATAAGATATAAATTGTAATGCATTATCCAACAGCGTGTTCACAATTCCAATTAGGTATGTTCCGAATTGAATACATAATTGAGGAGACTTTTTTCCTCATCGGACTAGACTAGTCTACTAAGAATTTTAGGGCTATAATATTTTATCAGTAAAGAGTTTTCGCTATTCTTAGCCAGCCCAGCGAATACATAAGAAAGATATATTACAGATAGAGACTATATTAATAAAATTATATTTTCTTCTTCAGCTGAAGTACCTCCACTACAACAGTTGGAAACTGCACAAAATTTAATAAAAGAAGGCGTGAAACTCGGCTACATCAGCCCTGAATATGATTTGATAGGCCATCGCCAAGTAATGGCCACTGAATGCCCAGGCCAGGCACTTTTCGAAATAATTTCAGATTGGGCCAGATTTAAATCTACAGCGTAAATAACTGAGCATCTTAATTTATTAATAAAATAAATCATTTACAAAAATAGCTATTGTTTTTTTCCCTATTTTATTCGAATGCTTAAATCAATCAACAACAAAAGCAAATACAAAAAAGGAATAGACTACGTGTTAAACAAAAAAAATCTATATCAAAAACATGGGAAAACTGGGTAACAACATACTACATACTATTACGTGTCAAGAACCGGGGGTTCGTGAAATGCCAAAATAGTTCCGTAGAGATTTTATTTCACTTCCACAATCGCACTCGTAAATCGCAGGTCGATTTCGCTTCGGAGAGAGAGAACTCCTCGTTATCGTATTCGGGGAACGAATGCGCCGTGGGCTATCCTGCCCGCTATTTATATCGATTTCCGGGCCTTCCAGATTTTTCTGCACCTTTCGCGCATAGTCAATAATAATACACGGAAATCGATAGAACAATACCGGGCCAGGTAAAGACGCGTGTACACGCCATATTCGCCCTTTTGCTAAAGGCATAAGGGCGAGAGTTGCTTGACGTACCGCAAGTAGATGTTATTACTACCTGTTTTTTAATGGCCTCTATTGTTTCTGGCTGACCCTTCCAAAAACTTTATAAGGCTGCCGCCGCTTTTCGTTCGATCTTTCGAGAAAATTCATAACAATACCCAAAGCTACGTAAGTCGTTAGGTATGTCAACGTACGGGAAGACGCCAATGTGAGCCCGCTAGTAACAGATGAAGGAGTGGAAAAGAGTTAATACATCTTCTGTGATACAAAATTATTCTAAAACAAGTAAATCGCTCTCGCTTAACTTTAGAAAAACTACGCCTTATACTTAGAAATAGCACCTGCATTGTTTTAGGACTGGCTTTTACTCTTTCTGTGAATTAGAAATATATTCACAACTATTTAATTTATGGACGGGTTGAAATAAAACGAACTTTAAATATTTAGTGATGCTTACTGCAATGTGAAAAACATAACGAAAACGATTAAGCTGTTTCTGAAATTAGGCAGCACAAACACACAGTCAAACATACAGAAAGCTAAGAACTATTGTTTTTAGGTCCATTGAGTTATTAAAGGCCCCCTAATAATAGTTTTTCTCATATATCCTTCATATACATAAAGCGATCACGCGATTTATGTATGTATAGATACTCTGAGAATATATGTGCATACAACCCCGTAGTAGTCCAGTCGGTAGTGACCCTGCCTATCCATCAATCTGTGTCTCAGATCCAAAGAAATTGGCAATTTATGGAGGTTATTAAATTTTGACCTAATAAATGTTTGTTACTCGCGGGGTTTAAGGTTTAGGGTATTTATTAAAGTGCGTTTGACGATAAAAATAAGTATGTAATAAACTTTCAAAGAATCGATAACCGTTTCGCAAACACTATATAACTTAGATTTGTTAAATTAATAGTGAACTCCTCGTTCTGGACACACCTTAACACTTCAATAACTCATTCACTTCAGCGTGACAGCACCACTTCGGCAAGCTTCGGTTGAATAATGCCGACACATAGTGCGTCGCTTGTTTATAGGGGTCCATATCCCTACCACATCCAATATGGCGATAAATCCTCTATGTTGAGATGCTTGCGATGCTCCTACTAAGGGCGTTGTCCGCCATTATGTAAAGTTGCCAACAGATTTTTTCTTATTATACCACTTGTGTATGTGATCATTACAATGGAATCGAACGGCTTTGCAAAATCATAAGAAACCGAGTCCTGCGTCCATTGCATTTATCTCATACAAAAAGCTGAACGGAATATTATGGAACAATTATTACATTTGGATCCCATAAGTCATCAACGACACCCCAAAGTAACTACAAGTGGATGTAATATGTTGTACGTTATTACTGTGAATGGAATTTTCCACAATGTTTTTTTATGCCTAACCTAAAAGCGGGGGGCCAACTGAAAAATCAATGCCGCGATCGCGTCACACCGGCCGCGGCACACACTGAGTGCGCTCAATTACGGCTTGTTGCACACTCATTAGATTTTAATCATTTTTGTTTTAAATTACTTTTCTCTCTCTTTCTTTGTTTTTTTTCTGTTTTTTTTTTTTACTGCTTTTAAAAATTATTGTTTTTGTAAAGTTGTAGAAGTCGTGAATAATTGTATTTCTTTCTGTCTTT
>DWPT01008089.1:0-10411 GCA_018251895.1 Agathymus mariae mariae
ATATGAAGACTTTACCAAATGGTGCTAATTTCTTGTTTCATAATTGTGTGTATCACTCTTCTGCTTGTACATGTTTATATAATTTTTTATAAGTACCAAATGGCTATAAATATATTTCTTTAAATTTTTCTATTAAGGACTCAGGTGACTCACGTTACCGGCTTAATACGGCGTCAGCTCTATCTGCAATTGATATCTGAAGATTACTCCACCACACTACTTCAGAACGATTGCATGGGTTGGCTGTCAATGTAGCTCACAAATTCGAAACGAGAGCTAGACTCCAGACAAAGGAACAGTTCTAGATTTGCCACTGCCACTAGTGGTCGCCCATTCTACTACCGACCGCGCCAGGAGCTATATTACTTGGTCGGTCACTTACAATCTTACATACCTAATTCATCATCGGCATGATATCAGCCTTTATAAAATTTTTGCTTGACCCAAAATATGTACCACACTCGGTCGTCCGCTGATTCTATCCAGTCCCTACCTACCTTCTTGACGTCGTCGGTCCAACTGGCCGGAGTTTTTATTTTAGTATTTTAATGAAATTAACCATAATGAAGTTAGAGAATTGTTCCCGGTAAATACTCTAACAAAAGCCTCGAGGACGCTCATTGCTATTCCACCGGCGTCTCCTTGCGGCCGTTACTAACTTACGGTAATCTAGTTTATATGAAGTAGTGGAGATAAAACTATACCCTCGGGAGCTGGGCGCAGATAATTTATGGCAATTAAATAACCAAGGATACTGATTTCTTTAAACTACCTTACAAGTATTCAAGCTGTGAGAAAGCATTTAATTTAACTCAAATTATATCTATACTGTCTTTAAACAATCTTCGTATATTCATAACTTCCAAGTAGGTACACCAAAACTAATAAGGAACGAATTTATATGCATCATAAAAATCTAGCGTATTTAATAATAATCGGTAATTAAATCAGTTTTGATTTCCTAAATGATAAGGTTAGTACTCAGAACAATGCGCTCATTAAGCGCACTCAATAAATAATTGTTACATCCGGATTTAATACAGCTTAGAAACATACTCATAATAAAACAAAAAGTGGACTTGATAAACAATCTTTAGCCAGTGTAAGAATAATGAACATGAAAGTGGTTAAAAAATGTGAAAAAATAGAATAATTGATTTTCTGATTTTTCTTAAAAAGATAACCATTAACAGCCATAGAGAAAGTGACATTGAAAAATAACAATATTAAATATGTGAATAAAAGACTTGCTTTAGTAAATGACGTACCAAAAATATATAAACACTGTTGTTATTTATATTATTCCAAATAATGTAAAATATAAATAATTCAAGCTCACGAGGATACTAAAAATAGTTCAGTGTGGCTGAAGTTAGCGTCGAATACAGCATATTTGAATGATTTTTTTATAAAGTGGCAGTAGATTCAATAACATCAAATATAAAAAAATTAGGTTATCTTTTCCTTCCATACTCAATCTTCTTTTGCAATAGAAAATAAGAAAACTAAAATATTAAATAAATCTTATTAGTGCCCTTACTCGCAACCAACATCATTTAGTTTACGTACTTATGGATCGGTACGTGCAGTCCCTATCTGCCGAGCGAGGGCTTCGGGATTAGATTCTAGGTCAGGGTATTCATGGGTACAATTCAGTTCAGGTCATCATCCAATGTAATCCTAGAGCAGTATGAGAGCGCGCCTACTCATACGTTTATTCCTTTATTGTTGTTGGACAAAAAATCAATGCATTACGAAAATAAAAAATCACCTGTTAAAATAATAATTGGCGCTACATATTTCATAAATAAATTATGAAAATTAACGTCATGTCTTCTTGTCTCGTTAATTAAAACTATTATCGACTGTATATTTGTCTTCCAAATATATTCTAGTCGTTCGCCAAATTCGCTTAGTTTTAGTTTTGAACATTCAGTGTAAGTGGCGTGTAAGCGTTATTATTGTGGCATCGAATTGCCGTTTTTACGAAGGAAAGGCGAATATGAAATGTGTTAGAGTCTGCGAGACAACCCTATGACGTATTGTTTTGGAAGACATCGATGCGATCTTGCCAGATTTCGAAGCTTTTCTATACGCGCCATATGCTTATCGAGGAATTATTCAGTAAATTGTCACTTATTTCAAGCATTCTTACAATAACCGATGTATTGTATCAAAACTGTAAATCCGGTCATACTGTTTAAATATTTTTCTATTCAAATTATTTAAAATCTCTTTGCAGTTTTACAACACAGTATTGGAATACTGCAAATTAGAATTTAAGTAGATTATATATCTACCCCCTCGGAGTAGACATCAAATATTTCTCCATCTCCACTCAGACAGACCTTTTATTCTATTCTTGATTGTTCGTTACATATCATAATAATTGTTGATTCCGCACGGAGATGTCGGTATCTCTACATTTTGTAACTCTTTTAACTATTTATTACAATGTATATGCAGACGAAAAACACGAAAAATAACAATAAATGTAGATTAAGCTCATTTGCTCCATCCACTATCTGGCAATAAATGAAGCTAAAATAGCGCCACGATAAAAATTATCAACGCCGAAATAAACGCGGTCATAAGAGATCATGAGGTTAAGAATAAGGTTATGTTTACTTAATCTGTCATGTTCATATCATATTGAGATTCGAAATAAAAAGTGGCACGTGATCTTTATTATTTTTTGGACGATACTTAGGTTTTAATAATAAACATTGCAATTACGTCAAACTTATCCTCGTATTAGCTTGTCCGAAAAATGTTTTATCATTTTTAACATAAAGAAAACCACCATGATTATAATTTTAATGTGTACTTTTGACGCTGACCGTACAATTATTATTATATAGCTTAATGCTTACAAATCTATTATTAATAAGTTTACAATACAATAACATTGACTCATACATAGTTCATAATATTGCATTGTAAACAATTACGGCGTAATTAACTTTTTATTTGAAAAAAGCAAATGAGCATATGTAGTGCTTCATATGCAGGTACACTTAAAAATGGCTACCTACTCTTACTAATGAGCCATGGCATAATATTTTTTTTTAATAGACGCTCAAACACACACCGCCACAATAGCTTTCCGTATTATAGGTGGTATGAAATAGGGATGTAATGGATATGATATTTCAAATATGGATATACGGATATATGAATAATATTTTAACGATTTCGGTTACGGTTACGAATGTGAAATGGCTATATAGAAATTAGATCGCCTTTTATGCACAACATATATTTAATTGTAACATGTTGTTGAATATAACTCATGGTGACTAATAAAGTGCAATAAATAAATAAAAAGAGCTAGTATAATTATAGATGTTTACTACATCGGTAGTTAAATTTCTTATAAATGTTTCTTGTTCTGTTCATTCTCTGTTTTTTCCTATCATCATTAATATAGAAGGCAAATTAAAACTCACTCATTGTGGACGTCACGTAGAGTACGTGTTCTCATTTAGTTAACTGATTATCGATACATTTGTATACAAACTTGCATCTCGTTGTAATTAATTATTTGTATAATACTTGTATCGTGGTATAACTATGTATTTGTTGTATAGGAAAATCATACCTACATTATGGAATTTCAAGCGCCGCGTATTCTTCATACCGAAAAATTATTACGAATCGGCGTTACTAAAATGTAAAATATTTAAATCGTTTCATGTGATTTGCATAATTTAAATATAATGTATTAAAATGTCTAGTATAGAGAGTAACTATTGGATGTGGACAAGAAATACTTTTGTTAACCATTGGATTTCTTATAACACTTAAAACCATTTCATTTTTCCCAATTACACGATGAGTCCTTTCTAGTTTTACCTCTGGAAAGTTTATATGACGCGTGAGATGCAAATTACTCTCAATAAAGAGTCTATTAAACAAAATGAAAATATGCACTCTTTCAATTGAAGAAATTGGCTTCAATGAGTTCGTACGATAAGCGATTCCCAAATGTCTCACTGCCCGGCTCTGTTCCAATAAAATAAAATACCTATTGCAATGGTTATTAAAATATTGCCATAAAAATATAATGCTGTAAATTGCTTACTTTACCGTTTCTAACTGTGAACCTAAACCTTCCACGGAACCGCTTCAGAACAAAAAATCACTTAAATAGATCTAGCCGTTTAGAAGGACTTCAGTAATATACACACGTACAGAAGAATTTAATATATAAAACTTATTTTACCATCGGTCGTACATTCGTTTGGTCAGTCAATTGTTTTTTTTTTATTTTGCTCCTTTAGCATAACAATGAAAACATCCAAGGACCTCACAGTAGGATCTTTAAACCTAATGATTACAAAATGTGAGCATAAATAAATAATAGTTTGAGAAACGCTGGCATAGCTTATTTATACCTGCACTTTGACGACATCCTCACAATCTACAACCGTGCAGCTGTCGGGCTCTCAGAATGAGATGGATCGAGGCACCAACAATACAATGAAAATACGATATGATTTTAACTCGTATGATTTAGTTAGTAAATAATATGAAGGAAGCCGTTAGGGTGATTGTTAATTACATATGTTTCCAGAAATGCAATAGAAATACATAAGAAAGCACTAAGCAGTTGATACAAACGGAGGGTAGTCGGGTGTAAGGCATGCCACCGATCCTCGACTCGAAATCAATCTTCCCTCGTGGTCCTTGCTCGGTGTTATATGTACGTATAGGTACGTATCGTATAAATTCGGTACGGTACAGGTTCGGTACGGTATAGGTACGTATAAGTAGTAATCTTTCTTCTATCTTCCTTTTGATGGATGCGGCAATGATGCTAGGTTCCTGCTGGGGTCACTAACCTCTATATCATCAAACTTAATCCTGACGGTACTGAACAGTACTAGAACAACAGATTGTCTATTTCCTTCTTTGATTCACAACGCATCCGTTATACCTGCGTTGTAGCATAGCCGTGGGCGATCGTACCCTCTTGCAATTGGTCTGCTATTGCCAAAGAAAAATATGATTTATGACGATACGAAACCACATCCGCAGCACAGAATCCTAATGGAATTATGTGTCTAAGTATTTATTATTTTTAATACAATTATTTTTTATTTAAAAGAAAAATTGCAAAAATCTTCATATCTTACGGAAACATCGAACGTTTGTGTAAACAAAGTTTATATAAACAGTTATGATAACAGAATTGAAATTCATATAAAAATAACACTCAATGTCTTTAACCTTTCATAGTGAGTAACAAACCAGCTGTTTACGTAGGTATAGTATGTTAGACAGTCACCAGACTTTCATACGAATTTTAAAGGCTGTTGATATTCTAATATTTATAAACAACATGCCAAAGAGGTTCAAACCGGCTTATCTTACGATCCTTGTCATTGATTCAAAACTTATTCCTTACTACCTATTTAATGTAGAACAAAGTTATAAATCTACGTTAGTTATGCAGCGCTCCCAGCGGAGATTTTTTCAAATTTTATGTGCGTATCTGAATGAAATATTAGTTGCTTCAGAGAAGAAAGATATCATGAAGAAACTTGCAACTATCACTATTTATCTATATCACTATACAAATAATACAGCCTTAAAATTGAAAACGTATTTTTTACATGTTCCGATAGCAAAATCGACGGGTAGTCACGAAGAGGGCTCAGCGCTTCCATCTAGGTAGACAACGATACCAGGATTAATGTTGCAGTGTATGTGTTACGGGGAACAGTTACCATAGAGTAGACTGTGCGCGACTAAGGCATGTGCTAACAAAGGTGTTGCGTTAGAGTAGACGTCCTCCGTGCCATTTCTATCTTATTCTCTAACCTGTGGTTAGGCTATTATCTCGTAATAACATATTATTATGTCATGTATTGGCGGTTAATCATTGTAATAAATGTCGTAAATAGTTGTCTTATCTAGCTTACTTTATCATCATGCACACTAAAATAGATCAATATAACAAGCATGTTGTTACTTTTATACATACAAATGCTCACACACTCGCACTACCGTATTAGGATTTCCTGTATTAACACACACACTTGTGGAAGCATTATAATTTCCTGTGTCATGAACACTTAAATCCTGACCGAGCTGCTTGCTTGTTTTGATAACTCACTGCCTTGCACGTCGGCGGCCTTGTTTCACGTTGGAGTCCCGGGAATACATCTTGCCTCTAATTTCTCATAATTATGTTTCAATTCGTAACTAATTATCATATGCTACAGTGAATGAAAACATTGTAAGAAAACCTGCATACCGGAGAGTTCTCTATAATGTTCGTAATCGTGTGTAAAGTCTGCCAATCACCTATTGACCAGAGACATGGAAATGGCCTCAACTCTTCAAAATGTAGGTGGCGTTTAGCTCAGCAGTAGAACACTGATGAGTTGTAATGATTTAGGGAATGTTAAACATATATTGGTAAGCAAATACGCAAATAAAATTGAACGTTTAAAACGTACCCTCTTTTATTCAAAATTATATTGACTTTTGAACTGAAGTCTTAAAAATTATAATCTATACTAATCTTTTAAAGGAGTGTCAATTTTATCAGTGTTGTATGTGTGGGAAATAATCTTTCGAAACATGTGATCAATATGTTAAATTAATTTGTAATAGACCATACATCATGAATAAATATTTATAAATTAGCTAGTGATATATGATATAGTCAACTATGTATCAACTTTTGTTGATTGAGATCTTCATTTTTTACCCCATAATTTCATAAATGTTCAACTCCAACGAACTTACGGTGGACTACTAGTGAGAGATAAATGTTAATAACATTAGAATACGAAACAGCTCAGCCAAGTATCAAAGCGAATATAGAATAAAAATGTACTATGTAACAATTGTATGCAAATATTCGCGCGGTGTATACAGACTGAATAAATCGTATTGTCTATGACGTGACCGTTCAACATACGTAATCGATAATTCGTGTTCGTACAAAGTTAATAATAAATAACGTTTTTCAAATGATTTTTTGATTTTTGATTTGATTTGATTTTTTTGATTGAAAATCACTGCTTCGGGAAATATTATCCTAAGGCTTAGAAATAGCAACCACACTCAATTATTATTCGTTTATGTCAGGCGTTATATATTTTTTTCATGCTGAAATACCTACTTCTGTTACGGTTAAAATAACGTGAAAATAGTGCACTTAAAACTTAAAATTAATTCTTTATTCACGACACATTTTTTTACGACCTTAGAAGAGCAACTAACTCAACCACCGCTCACTATCTGAGTTAGAAAATATAGTTGAAAAAGTTTTAAATATTAAATTCGTGTTTAAGGTATTTTGTTTAAAAATGTATCTGTTTCCACTTTACATTTGTGTTAAATACACTATGACTTTGTACCGAAATATTTATCATCTCTCAGTGACGTGTATACAATGTTACCCCTAATAATTTTTATCATCTCTCAGTGACGTGTATACAATGCTACCCCTAATAATTTTCATTCGTAATTTTATTGCTTCACTGAACTACCTATGACATACTTTTCAAATATAATATAATAATAATCATATAATAATATAATAATAATCATAACACATAATAATCAATAGCCTCCGAGTAAAATCGCTATAACACGCATGAGACAGAGGGAGATGGACAAATACAAGTGAATTTTAAATCACCAAATGTTTTAAGTGAAATAGCAACAACAACTTTTTACTTAATAATTAACATGTACAAATTACAACAATGAACACGAGTTAGTCGCGTGACGCGATTGCCACTATCGGCATGATTTATACTTCATTGTGTTGGCCATAAAGCGTGGCACTAGTACCTAAGCACTGTACGAGATACAAAGATAATATTCACTGATTAATCAACATTATTCGTTATGAATAAGTTTAGGACATGTTAATTGCTCATGCAAAAAAGTCATTGAGCCGTTCATGTTAGTTTGATTAAAGTTTACAGTACAATTTATACCGTAGTATTTTCTTATGTAAAGATCCAACAAACGAGAAGACTAGGCCCTGTAATGGTAGGTGGTCGCCGCTGCCTATGATCGTCCGTAACTAAAGGCATCACCGACTCACTGTCAGCTAAGATGGAAGCGGGGGATCCGCGTCTTAGTGCCTCTGCGACACAGCTTAAACAATCACGGGCTGTGATGATAGTGTAATGTTCGTAATTGTTCCAGGTTTATGAAAGCAACGTAACCGAGCCTCCAGTTTGGAACGGGTCACCACTCTCGCAGCAGAGGAAAATTGTCGGCGCTCAGTGCCCTGTGCACACGTAAGTTAGCAATAAACAATCTGGATTTATAATTATCATAATATACGGTCAACGGACGCGTTGTCGTTGAACTCGAGGGAAAGTAAAACACGAAGTAAATTACCAGATGGCCCCTGACCGCTGCCGTGGGTTTATTAAGACTATTTTCAAAATTGCAGTTTGGGTTTAATGACCTTGTGTACCATATCTAGACACGTATACACCCTAGGCCCTTAATACCATTTGCTTTTTTAACTAACACACTTCATTTTAAAGCCAACAACCGTCACATATAAAGCATTATATTTCAAACTTCTAAAATAACAATACATCGGCCGTTTTCAAATTCAAATTTTATCATGCAAATATTTTGTAAATACACTTATGCACGTCATTATTTATTTCGACTACCATTTTGAAAAATGCTCTAGTACTGAGGAGAAGAAACATCGAAACAAACTTCTCAGCACATCTTTTAAACAACACAGTAATAACAAAAGTTTAAACCTGCGCGAAACAGGTTCCGACACTATTATTTCCAGGCGTCCTTGTCATTAATATATTCATCTATACTTTAACTATAAGCTGTGCTTTAACGCGTCGCTTCAATAACACTATAAAACAACACATGTTCTATTATTATTACTGGTCTCGGAAGTAATGAAAATCTCGGTAATAAATACGAACACACATACACACTAGCTTCCTCCGTTCAACATCGAAAACCTTTTATATTCAAGACACGTCCTATTTTAAGTTTTACAAGTCATGTATATTACTAACAATTTTATGTGAAGGTGATCAAGAGTAAACTAGCTAGAATATTTCCTGATCTTTTCAATGCGTGCCTACTTGACTAGTATTTTGGTAGTCAAATCACTAAAACATACAGACAAGAGGAAAGGTTCAGAAAGTGCTCCGCTATTATCTATAGTATACACAGACCCATATTATTTCATAATCGTAAAGCGTTGAAATGAAATTAGGATAAAAGTATTGAAGGACCAGCCAGGGTTCACCAATAAAGACATCGTGGTCCTGTCAACTCCTTGGCCGTACCAATTTAAAAAAGAGTTTGTCTTGTTCCTTTTTTAATGTTAATAGCCTACAAACGAGCAGACGATGGTGAGTGGTCATTGTCGCCCATGGATATCAGCAAGACCAAAGGTGTAAATTGTTTTTATATCACAAATTTGAAATTTTTCGTCCATAGGGAACTAATTGCTAAAGGAACTCTGAGCTAATTTTAATACACAATATGTACAACTAGGCCTATATAAAAAATAATTAAGTCACTCAAATTTACTGCAGTTCAGTTAATTCTTAATTTTTAAATTGGGTTGGATTTAATAAACATGAGACAGATTTGTCAGACTGATTTAAATGTTAATCTTTCGATTGAATGCACATTACAAATTAATGATATATGGAATTTTACTTACAAGTGATGAAAGCAAGGCTATCTGGGCGGCGATCAGAGCTCTGCTAAAAGACGGTACGCTACTGCGAAGCTACGACCGGGCATTCGACGACATAGCTGCTGACGTTACAAGAAGGTGAATAAAGTCTCCCTGAAACTAAAAGTAACTTAGTGGAAGGTTACTTCATACTGCACCCTGTTTATCATGTAAGCAACTGATGCTAAGTAGTCATAGATCATCAGATGAACATCAGTAATTTCAAAGCCGTAATATGGCCACATTAACATGGGACCCTAGTTGGAACTGATTTATAAGGCTTGGTCTTTTCATGATGCTGCTCTAATGAGGATTAGTGTAAAGATCTGTGGTTAGATACCATAGAGTATCAAAACTAATTGGTACTAGTGCTCAATTACAACAGCAAGGCTGTCCAACCTCAACCAGCGGGCCACTATGTGGCCGGTCAACGCATTTGAACTTGCCCGCCAAGAGGAGTCCGCTACACACATTTCTGATTTAATTTTACTTTCTACTTCAGATTTATCGCCAAACATTTCAAAATTAGTATTTTAAAATTCTCTACAGAGGTCTAACCAGTTAATCTTAGTCATCAATTGAATCAAGATGTATGTGGACTAAAGCTTATTTATTTACATTAAAATATATACAGGGTGTTTGGAAGATCGGTGCAAAGCCGCGAAGGGCAGCTAGTATAGACTATTTAGAACCATTTGAACC
>DWPT01008090.1:0-10411 GCA_018251895.1 Agathymus mariae mariae
GAAAGACCGAATGATTTCATAAATTTTTAAATACTAGATAGGTGATGTTATATTTCAGGTACTCAACCTTTTCTTGGCTCTGTTACTGTCAAATTTCGGTTCGTCGAGTTTGTCATCGCCGACGGCCGACCAGGACACGAATAAGATCGCAGAAGCTTTCAACAGAATATCTAGGTTCATAGACTGGGTGAAGCGAAACGTTGCCGACTTCCTAAAGCTGGTGAAGAATAAACTGACCAACCAGATCGCCATTCACGCTCCCGGTAAGCCGTGTGCCGTACTCGTCTAGCCCCGTTGTTGTGGCATGTTGTACGTGTTGTGTCCAGTGTGGTGGTCTTACGAGTTTTCCCATAATAAACGACTGATTAAGATATGGTTATATATTTTATTATGATACGGATACCCACCATATGTTTATTATGGGTGGGTGGGTATTAAAGATGACAATGATGTTCCGAGTCCAAATATAGGCGTATCATACTAAAATGTATATAATTCACGATGATTTTACTTTAAAATCATACGTGTGGAATTACTTCAAATATGTTATCATTATTTGAACTAATCAACCCTCCAGTGTGTAGAGTGTAGATTATCCTTTTGTACCGTCAGTGACCGTTAGTAAGCCTGCCTCACGGGATCTTAAAGTGTATTGAAACCGAATGTTTCTACGAGGTGGAATTAGATTATCAAGCCGAGGCAAATGAAGTCTTCGTAAAGTAAAATTGGATAAGAATAGACTTTATTGTCTTGGGTTAATCAAGTGCATTTCACTAATTGCACATAAGGCATGTTGTGTGTTGTAAAAAGATGATATTTTGTATGTTATCTAATGGATTAAAATAAAATAGCCAATCGTAACATTTATGAAGGGTTCCTAAAATCTTCATATTTCCAAAGCTGATGACAAATATATCCTAAAGTAATTATATAGTATTCAAGGTATATATTTTTTAAATCTCACATTATAAACGTTACTGTTGCTCGAACTGTTGTGTGAACATAGCATGATGTTTGTGTTTGCAACGATCCTCGCACCGAGTACTGTTCGCCGTGCATTGTTTGTGTCCCAGCAGTCAAGTGTAGAAGTCGCAGACCCGTCGTGAATTAGATCCGGTCCTGTTAATACTCTCGCTCCTTCCGTTGTACTCATATATTCATTACGTTAAAATCTGTCGTAGATTGTGTGACCTTAACGTTTTGATATTCAAATGTATACAACGCTTGATGTATATTGCTGTTATTTATGCTTTATGTGTTTTTTTTTTTCACATAGTTTTATAACATAAATATACTGGATAAGCTCCCTATTAACGAGTTTATTATATGACTGTTAATGCAACGCTGCCGTGCGGGTTTTCTAATAATTTTTATGTACTTATTTCGCTTTCTTTTGTCATTTCCCCGACCTTAATTTCCATGCTGGGCCGCCTGATGGTGAGCGATCATACAACATAAAAAGCATCATCGAAGCTTCGCTGGCCAAGAAGGAGGGCAGATCCTAAAGTAAATTTTCACCTATTTCTCCAGTATGAAAGGAATCCAGTCAAATCAGTACGAATATACAACCATGATAGCATTTCCAGTGTATTTATTTTACAGATATGAGTGGTTGTTTTTGTGCATGTATGTATTATAACTGTTTCTGATATTATATTTATAATCATGCATTTTGTGTTATAGTCTAATATTACCTATAATTGTGCATATATATGATTGTTCATACAAACAATTGTTTCACTGTTGTAATTCATAAAACGATTATTATTCGCGATGAGAATATTTCGCTTAATAAATTATTCCATGTGCGGTTATGTGTATTTAGATTTTACAATAATATTCAAGTGTTTAAAACGTCGTCTTCATTAAACTTATTCAATATTTCGTAATACTTTTGCTATAAAATACCGATTTTATTTTGTATTAGACTTCATGTATTATTTTTATCGTGTTAAATATTTTATGGAATCATAAAATCGATCAGATCGTCGCAGAAAATCAACTCGTATTTTTAGGTTTGATGTAAGTTTTAAAACCTAAATAAATCTTTAAAACCAAGGTTTGGAACAAATATCATAAAATAGAAAATAAAATAAATAGGCTTCTTATGAAACCACATAATATTTTTTAACTTTATCTCTATAAAATATATAAATATGACAAAAATTACTTCAAAAATATAATTCAAATCAGATTGGAAAACCAACATCACAAATTATACTAGTTACATATATTAACAGTTTTAGTTAATCGACATTAAATGGGAAATACTAATGGCAACACTCTAAAGTAAACTACGATTCTGGTAATAAATATTGGTAATGTTAAGTAATATTATAAACAATTCTTAGTACTGCATTTCACAGCATTTTCACATGAAACTAAATTCATATAAACTTGAAATATTTTTTAAACGTTGGAATAAAAAATAGAAACAAAATCACTCTGAAAGAAAAACACAGAAATAGCGATATCGTTTATTTTTATTTGTATAATTGTGTGTTCGTTTATTATTGGGAAATTTTAAACGATTTATATATATCCGACCCTGATATATAGTCCACCCCGTAGCCCAGTTGAGTCACTAACCCTGCTTGACGAGCGAGGGGTCCTGGGTTCGATTCCCGGCCGGGGCAGACAGTTAAATGTTTGTTCTCGGCTCATGGTTGTTTGTGATGTCATATTTGTGTATGTCTATGCCACCCGCAACACAGGGAATCTTGGTGTGGGAGTGTGAGTGTGTAAACGTTTATTATTTATTTATATGTATGTATATATATGTATGTATGTATTTGATATACACACGCATATTATTTAATTTGTCAAGACCGTGATTCATAGCTATGACATGTTTGTGGTTATGGCGTCATAGTCAACTTGTACAAGTTATTAACCTACATGTAAATTTAAATTATTTAAATTTTTTATATTAATGCTTTTCTTATATACGCCTGGTCAAGTAAACAGCAAATCCATAACTGCTCGGAATTATATTTACTTATAAATTAGCTGTCCGATCTCATTTCATATATCTTAACATATTAATAAATCTACGAAGAGTGCCCGTTCAGATTAACTTATGGAGAGTACAAGCAGCAAGCTCCGTCAGTCCTATCGTTCAATGCCTTTGTTTCATTAGAGTTGAAGTTTCGATCTTGGATTACATTGGTTTATAGTACATGCTCTGAACCCACTATAATAATGAAATCAGCAGATGTATGTAGTTCACTGTTCCATCATTAGGACCGATCAGTTGGAACCCTGAGTTTAGTGAAATCGATGTAAAATACACGTCTCAGGTTCAGCTAGGCAGTCCTCTTAATGGTAGTTCAGCTCAACCATCCGTTATTTAGAAAACCTTTGAGATAGTAAGATAACATTTATCTAAATACTAAGCAATATAATCACAGAAAATTTTAAGTTGTTCAAACGATTGGGAACCTAATAGAAACCAAACATATTATATTTATTCCGGGCAGAAAAAAATAAAAAAAGATCATTTCATTATCAAAATTCATTATCAATATTTATTAATACTATATTGTTCGTAGCTAGTTCGCAGTTCTAGTTATATTTCAGAATTTTTTAAAAAACTTCTACGAGCCGTTTAACATTTATAAGCGAAATATTCGGTTTTGTCATTTTCATCCAAACATTTCATACTTATTTATAATTAGCAAACGATAGTTATAACAATTAATATTAGGAAGAAGTATTATATGTAAATGTTTTTTTATTCACTTGCATTTCGAAATTGAAATAAATACTAATTACATGGAGCCATATGAGTAAGTTATGTTCGTTTTTACTTTATTTATTTTAACGTGAATTGTATCGTATGATGGAAGGTTTTTAAATCAAGTTGTTAAATTAAATCGTCCTGGTCTGATTTCTATGCTTGGGTGCTGGTGGCGTCACAACGGACCTACCGTACGTAGGCTTAAAGGCGGCTTTGTGTGGCCGCTGTGTCTCCTCAGAGCGCGTCGACAACGAACTGGAGCTAGGAACGGACCTCGATGACGGTGTACTGTACAAGGACAAGAAACTCAAAGATCAAGTTGAAGTTGCGATCGGCGACGGCATGGAATTTACGATACCTGGTATGTTAGTGCAGTTAACCTTGTTGACACCCTCGCGTTACTTGCTAATATTAACTTAACTTTTCCATTTTTAACAGGAGACAATAAATACAAAAAGGGCAAAATTCTTATGAACAACATCAATGCAATAACAGACAATCACACCGATAACAGAATAAACTGCGAACTTAATCATCATGGGTATCCCATTCAGGTAATATTGGTGTTTTAGCATATAGTTTTTTTATTAAGGTAGTATAATAAAACAATGACAAAATATTTAAACTTTAAAAAATTATATTTTTTGTAAAAAAAAAAACAAGATAATATCAGATTTATTACTTAATATTCAATACCTTCAACTTTTGTCTCAGCCACATAGACATTGTGAAGGTTATTTTCCTTACATAAATTTTTACCACGGTGAACTTAGCTTCTTATATGAAAGTTATATGAACGTTCGCAATGTTAATTATAGACACGGCTTACATATCATTGTATGTATTGTATTACATGAATGAATCATGAGTAACGGATATCGTAATGCGTTGACTTATTGCAGGATGATGATACTATCAGTCAAAAATCGTATGGCAGTCATAAGATAAGGTCGTTTAAAGATGAAAGTCATAAAAATTCTGCAGATACGATCGACGGCGAAGAAAAAAAAGACGCCAGCAAGGAAGAACTAGGTTTAGAAGAAGGTTATTAGAATTTATATTACAAAGTTCAAAGTTGGAGTCAAGTTATAGTGCTGAAACATGTATTTTTGTATCTTCAGAAATGGCTGAAGAAGAAGAGGATAAGTTAGATGGTCTTGGGAAACATGATATCATCGCAGCTGCTGACGAGGATGTGGTTGATGATACACCTGCTGACTGCTGTCCCGAACCCTGTTACGTGCGCTTCCCTTTTCTGGCTGGTGACGACGAATCTCCTTTCTGGCAGGGATGGGCCATGCTTAGGCTCAAAACCTTCCGATTAATAGAAAATACTTATTTTGAAACGGCTGTGATTACCATGATCTTGCTAAGTAGTTTGGCTTTGGTATGTATATTATAAAAAATTGTATATAGGTTGAACATATTATAAGAATAGCTAACCTATTTTTGCACTTTCAGGCATTAGAAGACGTACACCTACCACACAGGCCCATTCTACAAGATATTTTGTATTACATGGATCGTATTTTTACCGTGATATTCTTCATCGAGATGTTGATTAAATGGCTTGCTCTTGGCTTCCAAAAATATTTCACGAACGCGTGGTGCTGGCTGGATTTTATCATCGTCATGGTAACAAAATTTGTTCAAAATTTTCTTTTTAACATTTATTAAATCTCAAAATACTACTGAGATAAATAATGCTATTGAAATCATCGATGTGACGTGATGTTTAAGTCATTCACAAAATGATTTATATGGATAATTAAAATATTTTATATGTTGTCTAAACACGAATCACTTTAAAAATAAGGACTGTAGTTAATTGTAATTAAGGTTTTACAAAGAATTCATGAATGGTATCGAATTAGTTGTCGCTCGTAAACCACGGGGCCGTGATGGCGGGCGCAGACGACATCCCAGCGTTCCGTTCGATGCGCACTTTGCGTGCCCTGCGACCTCTCCGCGCAGTTTCAAGATGGGAGGGCATGCGCGTGAGTACGCGCCCACAGCAATTGTGACGCTGTTGTGGCGACCAGTTGCGTTGCCCATCGAATAAAATAGTTAACTAGTTAAAAGGATTGCCAAACAATTTAAAAGATCAAAACCAATCAAGCCGCACTCTTTTGGGTAATGAGACGAACACGAGAGGACGAGTTAACTGATGTGCACGATCGCTTAAATATATTGATTTCGGCGATTTTCAATGAAGATATTTATGACCGATCGATGGGCAACGTGGCCATAGAAAGCTTTGACTGTTCGATGTCATTGCAATGGTGGCTACGAACGATGTACGCTGCTGCCCCGAAATCTCGATGTCGTCTTGTTCTGTTTGTGGATATTGCTTCTATGTCTCTCCAAGCCACATTCCCTATAGCCATGTAATTGTATACGACTGAAAACACATAAAATTTTTCTATCCCACCACTTTTAATGTGCATGTAAGAAAGACTATCCTTGCGCTATTTGTAATCTTGGTGAGTGCTGCTTTGAAACTTGTCTGAAATGCAAGTGTTATTAATATTTTATTCTCCTAAAATGAAAACAACACATTAACTATGTTGAATGCTATCGATGTTTTTAAACTAATTAATGCTATTTTTGTGAAAACTATATATTATACTTGAATGTTTAGCACCACGTCGGAGAATTCTTCCACTTTTAATGAATTCTTTGATGTCATAAGATATCCTTTGGTACTTAAAAGACTATAGATATTTGTAGTGTCTTGTCTTACAATAGGCTTTTAGGTGGTTGTTCGTTTTCTTCTTCCGAGACTTTACAGTCATAAATCCTGTGGATAATAACAGAAAGGTCGATATTATTCTTCGAAATATCAATTTCACTTGCTTATCCACCAATATTATTGATTTTCAGGCGATAATCTTCAATGATATATTTCTCGTCACACGTCACGCGTCCACATCGAGAATAACTGTTGTTTTTAAATTTGTAATGTATTTATCTCAGTGTTTGACTGTTAATTTCATCAGGTCTCGCTTATAAACTTCGTAGCGGCGCTTTGTGGCGCCGGAGGCATCCAAGCGTTCAAAACGATGAGAACGCTCCGCGCGCTTCGACCGCTCAGAGCCATGAGCCGCATGCAGGGCATGAGGGTACGTAGCGCCCTGCCGAGCTCGCCGCACACCGCTCCACACCTCACACTCACATAATTACATTCTCACTCTCTCATAAATAACATTTATTAAGAACTGTCTCAATCGCCCCTCTTTGTTCTTCATTACAAACTTAAACTCATTTATTTTCCAAATTCTTAATACTCATTGACGCTAGTCGATTATCTATTAGTAAATCATTTTGAAGAGTTCGGTGGCACCCATGAATGGCTTAGTATCATCACGAGTTTACGTTCTCTCTAAATGCAGTTGGAACAGGTTCATATTGGCAGAAATAATCATTGTTATGTTTGGTCTTCTTTTCTATTGGATTTTTAGCTAGATTAGTGACTCATCTTAGCTATTTGGAATGTAACTTTAGAATTTGCACTTTAGATTTATCTTCTTGCATCTACACGGTAAGATCTATTCAAGAGTGGCATGTTAGTCCTAGTAGCATATTGGATGGTTTAGTCAGTTGAATACGAATGGTGAGTCAAAATTAGTAATACCAGCTTTTATATATTTGCGTAGTTAGTTGAGGCTTCATGTAATTGTTTTTGCATGGATTTATGTGATACAAACACGATGCCTGCAGTACGATTATGTATTTTAATGAGTATTTTAAGCAACGTAGCAACTCCATATAATAATTTAAAAAAGCTAATTTGTCTAATAAAATACACAATCTGGTTAAATTATTGCGTGGTTATAAATATCATTTATTTATTAATGTACACAGTCATAACACAAGTTTCATCGTAAAGTAATCACGCCTTTTAACAGGATCTAAATAAAAATCACATAGTTTCCTATGCAATTACAATTCGTGTTAATACATTAAGTGATTATTATTA
This sequence comes from Agathymus mariae mariae, assembly GCA_018251895.1. Lineage (NCBI taxonomy): Eukaryota > Metazoa > Arthropoda > Insecta > Lepidoptera > Hesperiidae > Agathymus > Agathymus mariae. The sequence continues at coordinate 7,719 of DWPT01008090.1, forward strand.
ATAGGTGGTCGTTAACGCCTTGGTTCAAGCCATACCATCTATCTTCAACGTGTTGCTTGTGTGTCTCATCTTTTGGCTCATCTTCGCCATCATGGGCGTGCAACTGTTCGCTGGAAAGTATTTTAAGGTTAGTAATTAGTCTATCATTAAATGATAAATGATTCGGATTGTATTGAGTATTGCTGGCCGTATTCATATAATTTGTATATTTACAGTGTGTAGACATGAATCATACAACCCTCAGCCACGAAATCATACCAGATCGAAACGCCTGTATTCTGGAGAACTATACTTGGGAAAACTCACCGATGAATTTCGATCACGTCGGCAAAGCTTACTTGTGCCTATTCCAAGTGGCGACTTTCAAAGGCTGGATTCAGATCATGAATGACGCGATTGATTCTAGAGAGGTACGTACCAAATCCAATAAGCAATTTTATTAAAACCCACATACAGTTTGGTTGTATACATAAATATGGGTTTCTTTGTTTTGTGATATTTCAGGTTGGAAGACAACCAATCCGAGAAACAAATATTTACATGTATCTATACTTCGTGTTCTTTATTATCTTTGGATCATTCTTCACTCTTAATCTATTCATCGGTGTGATCATCGACAATTTTAACGAGCAGAAGAAAAAAGCCGGTGGCAGCTTGGAAATGTTCATGACTGAAGATCAGAAAAAGTATTACAATGCTATGAAGAAAATGGGTTCCAAAAAGCCATTGAAAGCCATTCCGAGACCTAAAGTGAGTCGTCCAAATTATGAATTTTCATTAAATTTAAGGCCGGTCCCAAATTTCGTCTATTTAATTTCTTAAGATTACAAATTACATGCCATCCTGTTTCCCTCTCGGCTCGATGACTTACTCATTAGTAAATAAAGAAATTATTTAATTATACTTCTATGTGTCAATGTAACTTTTTATTATTCTTTGCAGTGGCGACCGCAAGCAATAGTATTTGAGATAGTGACGGACAAGAAGTTTGACATGATTATCATGTTGTTCATCGGACTGAACATGTTGACAATGACTCTCGACCACTATCAGCAGTCGGAGACTTTCAGTACCGTCCTCGATTATCTCAACATGATATTTATCGTGATATTTAGTTCCGAGTGCCTCTTAAAAATATTCGCCTTACGATATCACTATTTTGTTGAGCCATGGAATCTCTTCGACTTTGTCGTAGTGATGTTCTCAATTCTAAGTAAGTTTGAATACTTAGTTTGGTTTTGTCCACGACAACTCGTGTTTCTTAAATGTTCACAATACCTTATTGTATTTACAGGTTTGGTGCTAAGCGATATTATAGAAAAGTATTTCGTATCACCAACTCTGTTGAGAGTAGTAAGAGTTGCAAAAGTAGGTCGAGTGCTCCGACTGGTCAAAGGTGCAAAGGGTATACGAACGCTGCTGTTCGCGTTGGCCATGTCGCTGCCAGCTCTCTTCAATATCTGCCTGTTGTTATTCCTCGTTATGTTCATCTTCGCCATATTTGGAATGTCGTTTTTCATGCACGTCAAAGACAAAGGGGGCCTTGACGACGTGTACAATTTTAAAACCTTCGTGCAGAGTATGATACTACTGTTTCAGGTAACATTTGCATGTTGTAGCTTTTTTAATTCAATAATATTCAAATAAATTGTTCGTCGACAACAATACATTTACAAGTGCGGTTCGGTGATACTCCGAGTATGTGGTTATACGATGATCACTTACCATCAGGTGGCCAGTGTGCTTAAAGCATTGGAAGCTTCAATTTGTTTTATATTTTCGGTACGTAACAGTTATAACATAGGTGCATTGAGATAATCTAAAAAGGTAGTTTTAAAAATATTGTATTATTATAGATGTCGACATCAGCGGGGTGGGACGGCGTGCTTGACGGTATAATAAATGAAGAAGAATGCGACTTGCCGGACAACGAGCGCGGCTCACCCGGCAACTGCGGCTCCGCAACCATCGGCATCACCTACCTCCTCTCCTACCTCGTCATCTCCTTCCTGATCGTTATAAACATGTACATCGCCGTCATTCTCGAGAACTACTCACAGGTATTATGGTCATACCTTTTCATTACTTTACTGCTCAAGTGAATTAAATTTTCAAGCAATCTCAAAATTTATTCATAACAAACAGTAAAAAAATGTAAAAATTATACACCAACCCTTTCAGGCGACGGAAGACGTGCAAGAAGGCCTAACAGACGACGACTACGACATGTATTACGAGATCTGGCAGCAGTTCGACCCAGATGGTACACAGTACATCCGGTACGACCAACTGTCCGAATTCTTGGACGTACTCGAGCCGCCGTTGCAGATCCACAAGCCGAACAAGTACAAGATTATCTCGATGGATATCCCTATATGTCGTGGCGACATGATGTTCTGTGTAGATATTCTAGATGCACTGACAAAGGACTTCTTCGCGCGGAAAGGCAATCCGATAGAAGAGACGGGTGATTTGGAAGTCGGTCGACCGGACGAAGTGGGCTACGAGCCAGTGTCGTCGACGCTGTGGCGACAGCGCGAGGAGTATTGCGCGCGGCTGATCCAGCACGCTTGGCGACGTCACCGGCGGGGGCATGAGCCGGCCGAGAGCGGCGGGGAGGGCGCGGAAGGGGCGGAGGGCGCACCCACGCAAGTGCTACTGGACGCGGTGACGCCTAACGGGCATCGTGTGGT
>DWPT01008091.1:0-10411 GCA_018251895.1 Agathymus mariae mariae
AATTACAATACGTTTTCATACGTAAAATACCACCTATATTTAAATTTTATAGCGTTATAACAGTTTGAAACTTAATATTATTTGTTGTGAAAACTAAGAAAAGTGATTACGGAACTAAAATCATTATTGATGTTTTAATATTATTAAACGTTAAATATAACATGGCTTTTGAAGTATTACAATTTATTAAAACTAAATTAATGTTTTAAAACACTGACCTTTGCCTAAATGTTTCGTATTGAAATTAATCTTCGCCATAACTGTTTTAGTAGACATAACACTACGATTCGGTAACACGTATTCCAATATTTGAGCTACTGGTGCGAGAAATCTATAGGACGACATTAACACATGCACGGCAAAACTTAAAGTAGATGTTATCATACTTATAAATATACAATCAGGTATTTTTGACTTGACTATTATGACTTGCTAAATGGTAACTGATAAGGCTTTACATTGGTCTTAAAATTTCAGTAATCGTTGATAAAAATCAAAGTTCAGAATTACGAACAATCTGTATTATAAGTATTATTAATATTACTTTACATTATGATTTCATGTTCATAGTCATAATTAGTTAATGGATTTTGTACGTAACTTTTTTATAATTAGATTACAAAGCATTAATGTTGAACATAACCACGCCCCCTCCCTCTTTTGACGTGGTCACAGAATAGTTAGAGATACGCAGCGCTTGCGAGTACAAATGTATCTTCACTGTAGTTAATCTAGCGCGTCGTGACGTGACATGATGCAACAGCATCATATTATGCATGGCAGTCAAATTTGGGATGCTGGTGATTTTTATGTGCAATATTTATCAAGTATAAATATTGTTGCACTTATAATTACTGTTAGTCTCTGTAAGTCTTTACAATAGTTAGAGGAATATATTTTACTAACAGTAGTTTTGGTACTAAAAGCAAAAAATGACGTGCATAAGTGTATTTACAGAATACGTAAATGATTTTAATTTTCAAAATTAGTACATTTGCTCAAAAAATAGACTTTTCTTTTTGCCACATATAACCACAAAATGCATGGAGGAGGATCTTAATCAAAAAGTTTTCTGTACAATTTTTTTGTATGAAATGACTATTTTACAGCGTAAATACTATTTATACATAAATTAAATTAAAAAAAAAGTTTTTTCTTTAATATATACGTACAATATAAATAAAAAATGAAATTAAAATTATTTTGAAATTAGATAAATTATGGTCATTGAATTGGCTGAATTCATAGAAACCGTCGCTCTAATATGTCCCCTAAAAATGTAACTTCCGCGAAATTATAATTCTGCATTTTTTAATGACTGAAATTTGAAAAAAAATATTTCATTTCTTTTTTCTGCAAATGTATTAGAAAATGCCGTTTGATACACGTGCAGACTTGTCATTTCCACTCATCCCTATTATTGAATCGCATCTCTGGCATGGATCAACATACCGGACTTCTGAAGAAATGATATATACTTTATGCATTCAAATCGAAATGTATTAATCTATTATAATTAGTGCATTATTGTTCAAATACATTAGCTGGCAATGATGCGCCAGCATCGATTTATTTATTTTATTTCATTAGTATACATACTACTGTGTACATAAGGCTGTTATGACGTGTTGCGTGGGTTAACGATGTGTTGCGACTAGTTAGTCACCGTCAAGAAACGAAGTTTAGAAATAAATAGACTAATTATTTAGTATATAACATTACTAGTAATGAAACATATATATATATAAATTCCATGGTTCTGTTGATATACTTATTTGCTACTATAATACTAAATAAATTGATAAAATAGATTAAATAAGTGTTAATACCATGCCATCTGGGTGTCGTGGGACAGTATTATTAGGTAAAGGTAAATACTTTTACTACAAAAGTAAAGCAACTAAAGTTCTTGTTCGTTCCAGTCATGGACAGGTATGCTCCAATTTCTTTAAAAATTTCTCTTGTAAAAATAGGTCCCCAAAGCTTATTAGTATTCACTATTCATAATCACATAAATAAGTAAATTCACTTTCCCAAAATATGCGGTAGTAATTTTGAAATACTAATGAAAATGAAATCTTTTATTATATATGATGGTGTTTATTTTCATTATTGCTCAATATATTTACAGGTTATTGCCCTTACCTTTTTTGGATCTGAAAACATTATGCTATTTGCAAATACCAAATTTATACATACTAATAAAAAAAACTTTAAACCACCCTCCTTTGTTATCATATTTACATCTATTAATAAATTTTACCTATTTTGTCTGCAGTCTACTTATCTTTTTTATGTTAATAGCTGACAAACAAGCAGACGAGCCACCTGATGGTAGGTGGTTACCATCGCCCATGGACATAAGCAAGACGACAGGTACTACTGGGACGTTGTCAGCCAGGAAATGAGAAGAAGGTAAAAAAGAAAATCTACTACATAGGTCTTTAAATACACCTCTTTTACATTCGAAATCATTTTTACTATCGTTTAGATTGAGTAATACATATAACGATATTATTTCTTAGTCAAAAAGGGCTGCTTAATTTATGATAAAAAAAAAGAAATAAAATACAATAGTTTTTAAAGTTTGTTAGGCTAACTGAATAAAAAAAATCATTACCTATTTTATATGTTCTAAAACCTGTGAAGTAGAATGTTAGATAAATTGACCAACTTTTTCCATTGTATCTATTTCTAAAACGACTAATTTCACCATTTCGATTGATTAATTAACTTCATTTATTTAATTTATATATATATATTTATAATTTTAATCTGTGGGACTTACACGTACTTCTGTTTTGTTATCTACAATTTTCTGCATACAATATTCTTTTTGATTTAATTTAACTTTCATTGCAATCAAAACTTCTTTGTCAGAACAAACTGAAACAAAGAAAGATTGTGTTTTGAATTTCGTATTGGTTTGCTCGAACATCAGGGTTAATATTAGACAAACTCGGTCTTTGATTTGTAAAGCAACTAAATTTTATAATAATTGATATGTCTGAAAAACATTTGCAAACCGGTAACCGGTTTTGTACCTTCTAAATAAAAAAAAATGATTACGGTATAATATAATTTCGTTAAATTTTCTTTCTTAAATTTTAGGTGATGTTTTACCAGCATTTAGTGGAAAGCTTAGGCTTTTTGCTATGCGTTTTTGCCCGTACGCTGAGAGAACCGTTCTTGTTTTGAATGCAAAAAATATTCAATATGATTTACTTTTTATTAACTTGGATCACAAACCAGAATGGATTTTTAATTTTAACCCAAAAGGTAAGTAGATCCAATATTTCGTATCAAGTGTAGGTTTACACTGGACATATTTTTTTACCATTCCACTGTATCTATGAACATATCTGATATGTATATTATTTTTGAAACCCACTACTCTACAAATATTCATGGGATTTAATAAAAGCATGAGTATTCCATGATTTGCCACCTTTGGGAAAATCGCCCACAGAAACAATTCTCATTATTCAGTTATACATTTAATTTCCTACCTCTATATGCAAGCGTGTTGTAACAAACATTTGCAATTCATAATTATACAGTACTGCAGCATTTCTGTAACAGTTATTGTCAAATTTCCTATTTAAATATTAATGAACTATTAACAAATAATTTAATATATTGGTCATCAAGCATATAGTATATGGTGAGTCAATTTCCATTTTCAGTATCGATGAGCCACATAAGTCTGATTTTCATGGCTATCTACACTTTAAAGATGCATTTGATATGGATGTCCAGGGATTATTTAGTGCCAAGTTTTATTAGGTGTTGACATCAAAAAAAGTTTGATGAAGGTTTAGAATCAGTCTACTACTTTTCAAATGGTTTTCATGGGATGTGGTTAGATTGCCAACACCCTTATTTTTAAGGACATATATGGGTGGCACTAACAGCTTACCACCAGCAGTTATGATTATTAGCTATTTATATTAATAAAGCTCCTAGTGCCTTATATAATACTTGTGTAAAATTTGATCTATACAAACATTTAGCTACAAAATATAATGGATTGTTGGATTATTTCATCTTAGTTGGTGAAGTGGAATATTAAATGACATTTTCTTTTGTATTATGTAATTTAACAATTAAAACTAGAAGGAATGGCTGATTATTATCGGCTGCCTGGTAACATTAAAATATTTCACTGGCTGTATATAACAACACTAAAATTGTACCATCCTAATTTTATGGTAATACAATGTGTGATAGGAAATTTAATATTGATATTACAATCTGAATAATATAAATTGAATCTAATATTTTTCCATATAAAGTTAATTAGCTACATTTACCCTACATAAAACACTGAACTCTTTAGTATTTTAATATGAATGAAAGTTCGGTCATCAATTGAGGAGTATTCAAAATTCCATGATAAATCTGTCCACTGCTGATATGGGAATCCTTTTGATAGGATTATAAAATTCTAATATTAAAGTTATAAATGCATAGATTAATTAATTATTCACCAGTCGATTATAAAGTACAGTATTTTTCAGGTTCAGTTCCTGTTTTGGAATACGAGGAAGGCAAAGCTATCTTTGATAGCAACATTATCAATGTTTATCTTGATGAGAAGTACCCAGAAGTGACCTTGCAGTCTCCTGATCCTCTCCGCAGAGCTCAAGATAAAATGCTTGTGGAATTGTTTGCAGGTGTAAGTTATCTTATTGAGTATACTCTTCAACATATTGTGTTATTACATAAAGTAAATAACTGATAACAGATATGTAACAGTATCATTTTTAGATAAGTTGCTATGACATTAAAATGTCTTCTGTGTTATCTGTTCTTGCATCATAACATAAACTGTCATTTGTGGACTATTAACATAAAAAAAATCATTAATGTTGTTTTAACATTTCTATTTATGGATAGGCTCAATCAGCATATTACACTGCTGCTTTCAATCCTCAAGCCATTGAGCCTAAAACTGTAGAAACATTCCATAAGGGCCTGGAGTTGCTGCAGAAGGAAATCAAGTCTCGTGGCACTAAATTCCTGCATGGAAATGAACCTGGTCTTATAGACTACACCTTATGGCCTTTCCTGGAACGCTTTGAAGCTCTGCCTGTACTTGGCAAGGTTGAATTTACAATTGATAAAACTAAATATGAAACATTGGTAAGTCTGTTACTTATACAGTTACTCAGTTATACTCATGGTTATTTAAAGACACAATATACGATCTGAATTTATTTATTTACAATTTTAAAAGTATACATGTGCCACACATATATAACTTCCATTTATGCATGTTTGACCCTCAAACAGATCATCATCAGTAATAGTAATTTCAGCCTACAAGCCTTAGTTGAAAAGTTATCACATTCATACCTCTCCCATGCCTTTCCACTCTGAAAATATTGAGGTATAGAATCTATACTTCATATTTTTACATAAAATACGACATATAGGTTTTTACTTATAGTTGACACAAAGTAGTCCAGCTGTTGATGAATAACATTCTCTTTCTGTCCAGTAGGCGATTGGTGATATCCACGTATCATCAAATGGCTCGTCTATTTATTTTCTGGCCATAGAAAAAATAGAGAATTAGAGTAAATTTTGTAAATTTGATTTTTTTTATAGGTTAATTATATGGACGCCGTTCGTAACGTGCCTGCTGTGAAGTCATACGCTCTGGCGCCGGACACTCACGCCAAATTTACTGAGTCGAGAATAAAGGGAGATGCCGATTACAACATGCTGGATAGCAGCGCCGTGTGCTGCATGCGTCCTAGGAAGAAGAAGGAATAAATGCTATTGAGTTTATGGTGAATACGCCTTGCGATCAAATGTCCTCATTTTAGATATGAGTCAATAAAAGTACAATAACAATTAATTTGTATTATTTTCATTGCTTGCTTGTTTTTTGCCATTATAAACCTTGGCGTTAATGATTTTTTTTATTCCAAATAATGTTTTTACAATTACAATGTGTTATTTGGGAGAAAGATCGTTAGAAGAGGAAAAATCACTAACATGGATACGGAATATACGTTAAGCCTTTGGTCGCAATCGCTATTTTTAAATAGCAGGTGTAAAAGATTTTCCTCCAATACGAATTAAAGAAGCCTGGGGTACTACGTTAAATTATAAAATGTGTTGTCAACTAAGTTTTGAATCACAGCCGTAATCCCATAGATAACTGAACAAAGAAATGACCACAATAGAAGACAACTTCAAATTCAGAATAATCTTTTAGAACATGAAGCATTCAGACATTTGTATATATAATTTTATATCGATTATATCTATTCAAAAAGACAACTGCAACGGCAGTGACGTGTATGAAATAGTATAATGGATGTCGCATAGATGAGGCAAGTAATTACATAGTACTGCAGATCGTATGATTATTACGTATAATATATATAATAATAATAATATATATTATTAGTACGTACTCAGTATGATTGCCAATAAAGAGTCACAAATTACACAAGGACACCACGCTATTATTTAATAATTATATACCGTGGGTATTTTCTTTTAAAGGACTATGTTTCTATGTATGCATTTAATAGGGATGGAATATAAAATAAATATATAGGTCGAAAACATTTCTTAATCGATTTTATTTGTAACTTTAATCGAGTAAAATATAAATATATAATCATCCTACAAACAGCATGATTGTTTTGCACATAACAATATTAGTGCCCGACCTACTTTTTAAACATGTTGCTAAAAATACTTTTTTGTATATAATAATACTAGTAATTTAATTTACATAAGGAGAGCACAGTAAACACAAAAAATATATTTTTGATTTGTACATGAGTTTTATTTATGAGTATTATTATTTTATATACACATATGAATAGTAACCATTGATATAATATTTTTAGACAGAGCTGAAACATAAAAAATATATTCAAACAACCTTGGGCATTTCAACCTAACATTACAGTAAAATATCCACATTGCAAACATACCGATCGGTGCCAATTTCTAACATAGACGTACTCAAGTGATAAATAAGACGTCCATCTAATGTTCCTAATAAAAACATTGATGAGATTAACTGAAATCATAATATTCCAGTTTTAAAAGTATTAATACATAGTGCTTTATATAAACATTACAAAGTTCAGAATCTTTTCAAACAGAAACCCGTACTTGAATTGTAAAGCCTTGCTTAATATTGTTATTGTAAACATTTGTGTAATTTAATTATATTGTAGATGCCTTAATTGGTTAAAATGCACAAGGTTAGTAAGATTACATTACTGCAATAAGTTTAAAAATTAACTTATGATCATTGATAAAATATTCCAATATAATATGTATCCTATAGCAAAGCATGCGTATTAAAAATATTTCTTTTAGAGCACCACATAACTTCATCACTTTGTATCGGACATAGTTGACACAGTAATTTTCACTTGAATGCATTTGTTTCCAAAAACATAAATTACATTTCAACAGTACTCGATAGAAAAGTAAATATTATATTTTAATAATTTAATTCAGTTTTACTAAAATTAGCTACGTGTATGAGATAAGCATAAGTACCTACTAGGAATTTATCTGTATTTATTAAGTGATCTGGTTTACCGTTGGTTTTATCTATTTCACTATTTTGTACTAAATACCTTAAATTAAAATGTAGCGTAAATATTAAGTACAATTTAACGAAAAATATAAATACGTAATAGATTTAATCTGGAATGATATATAATTGGGGTGTACATCATTTGAGTTAATAACATTTCTTAAAACAATTTTATAATCTATTCGCAGCTCGTTAAGGTAAATAAGTAAAGTTCAATAATTCAGCTAGACGATATATATCATGCTAATCTGTTATCTAGGAAGTACTTTGATGATAGGTGATGTTCTAGATCTAGAGCTAGATCACTATTGTAATAATTAATACTGTAATTGGAGAAATCCGAAATATTGTTTTCGTGATTTCAAAATTTACGATGAATAAAAAACGATGAAATGAAATTCTTAATAAATATTTAGTAGACAAACATTTAAAAAAATAGTGGAAGTCAATCGAGTCACAACCGTCTTGTGATACATTTTTTTTTACTTAAAATGATAAAAATTAAAGCTAAAGAATTGATTATGAAGGCTAAGTCAAAATTTTATTACGTTTTAATGACCGAACTATTTCGTATCTCTATACTTATTTACGGAAAATGTTGTAATGAAAACAGACTAATGTCCTTACTTTCAGGCCGGAAATAGAATAAAAGATAAATACACATACGTACATACAAAAAGATCGACTTAAGTCGGTATTTTTGTATAAACAAACACAATGTTATTTAAGCTAAGCTGTGCAATAGATTCTGTTTTGCATTTCGGTAGATAAAAGACGCAACTGAGAATCGAAACGAATTTATAACTAACCTATTGTCAATTTAATGTTACCTTTATTTGTTTGGTCATTAAAGTCTAAAATTATAGTATACGTTACGGACATAATTACAATTCGTACAGACGTCAGAAATGACAATGACACAAATCTAGTCGAACTCTAAATACATGACTATGACAGATCGGGTAAACTACGTCTTCTTTATCTTAGAATGACTGCCAAATATTGTAAATCACCACTATCTGAATCCTTACTCGGATATAATATTCGTCTCAACGTAACTAAATAAATCGAAAAAAATATGTTCCTGAATCAAATTTTATCAACAACAAATTAACAAATTATTATTATTTCCCATACGGTTTTTTAATTTTTTTTTGCGATACATGTAACAATTTCTAGATTGTTCCTTCCATGTCAATATCCCACAAACGAGTAGAGGGGCTCACGTACTGGTGACTGGTCACCGCGACTGGAGCCGGACGTAACAATAAGGAGTTATCGTCGCTATGAGGGACAATATGGAAGCGATGGATCCGCTTTTTTAAAGAGGTCTGGGTTCTAGAAGGGTGGTAGCCAGTCAAAACTACCTCCCAAATAATATCATCGGGATTGAGCTATACAGCGATCTACCACAGGTGGAACCATCAATTGTCTCACCCGGCGTGATGCATCCACCAGAAACGATACGCGAATCTGGCCTTAGGTTTTCTTTTTAAATATATTTTGTAAGTTCATATTGGTCTTGGACTGCTGGAACATTTGTGATACTCGCCTGCCCACCTCCTGCGCGGCTTGCAAGTTCGACGCCGGTCGAGGCGGCGGCTCCCTGTGGCTCTCACCGGAGCACCCCACCACGTGCAGTAGGGCCTCGATCGCCGGCTTGTACTGAGACAGCGCCGGCGCTTGCACTACTTCTTCTAACTTCCTGACAGTAGAATCAATTTTGAATATTAAACAATAACGCATAGCGAAATTCTACCGAGTGTATTTTAAACTTTAATAAAATCAAAAATAAGATGGAGCTCGACAGACTTAAAGGATATTTAAAAAGATTCCGTCATGAAGAAATTACGTTTCATAAAAACCACGTAATATGTGCGATGCGTCACAAGTGGCTTGGACAATCAATTTTATAAACATTAAAATTGGTAACACTACAACTATTTTCTTCGAGCTATGGAATGTGACAGGAAGATTGAAAGAAAGACAGTGACAGCGATTGTCGTTACAATGAATCAGTTTGGTTATGGTACTAATGTAATCTATGCTAACATGTTAAGAGAGAGTGACATTTTGTAAATTTGAGTGTGTGCGGAGGTTATCACCGGAACTGCGGCATCTATTTGTAAAATTCTTATAGCATTTGAACATTATTCCAGATTTTTTTTTAGCTTAATTAATTCCTAATTACAAACCAAGAAACCGGTCCAATTGGAGCCGTGACATAAAGATGTATATTTTTTTAGCTTAATTAATAATAATGCCTAATTACAAACCAAGAAACCGGTCCAATTGGAGCCGTGACATAAAGATGTATATTTTCAAAATAAATTATTTTTAATTAAAATATAATAAAACTGATCAAACGAATAAAACGAAACTAACAAACCTACCACCAGGTCCGATTGTGAATCTAAACCATCCTGGGACTAGACTTAAACACAAGACAAATCATCAAAACAGGTCCAGCCGTTTCGGAGTTCCGTGATGTAGACACGTATGGAACGATTCCTGTACATTGAAGGTCGGTGTGCGTGAGGTACCTGAGGGCGGGCAGCAGAGCGGGGTGGTGTGGACAGTGGTGCGCGGCCAGCTGCAGCCCGGGGGCCAGCGTGGCCAGCACCTCCGCAGTGACGCCGCGCTCGCTCAGAGCGCACAGCAGCGACACCGCTACCGAACATATTCATCATTATCATTACAACCTACACAAACCACAGTGACAACCATAGTCCACGGGTCTACCACCCGGGCCGAGTGCGGACTGGCAGACATCACATACCGTTGAAAACATTACTGGGAACTTTCGGATGTGCAGGTTTCCTGCCGATG
>DWPT01008092.1:0-10410 GCA_018251895.1 Agathymus mariae mariae
GAATCAATAAAAAATATTATTATTATTATGGATTTGGAAAGATTATAGTAGCGGAGTTGGAGCCCTGTCAGCTCAACAATAGTACATAACGGATGACTTTATCGATGGGCTTAAAAACTGTTTTTACTACTAATTTTTCTTGAAGATACTGTACCTGCCATAAATATTTAGACGGAAAACTTGTATTACTTGCATAGCTATGTCAACCTTTCAAAATCCCAGGCATAAAGTCTTAACGTGGGTAAGGTGTGTCGTTAGAGAACATTAAGGGGAATTAGGTATGTAGGCTTCTGCCAATGTTTTCGCTGCAATGTTCATAGACACAAAAATCACAGATTTATAAAACATTTTTCATATCAATTGCTTCGATCACAAATCGAATTTAAAACCCAGACTTGCAGTGGAAAGCCAAGTAGTCGGACCGTCCAGTAGGTCATTCGTATACTTGCTACTTGTGTAGCGTTGACGTCCAACTGATCCCCATTTCAACACAACAAAATGAGTTAAGTACCTCCATAAAACATGTTTTTTATAGTTAGCCTCCCTCCGAGTTCCCCTTGGTGTTTTATTTGCCACCTTCTGAATATTTTACATCGGTTACGTGTTTCAGTGTCTCTGCGGCAAAATTTTCAGGAGCTTACAAACTACCGAATTGTTTTATGTGTACCGCGATGAAAAAGGATGGTATGAAGAAAATTGTCTAAAAAATTCACTGTTGTTTTCTTGGGGATTAATATGTTTCATGTTTGGTAACTTCTACGAAGAAAATTAAAAATTCTCAATGCAAATTACGAATTTTCTACTCTGTTTGATTTTCACTCAAGCCATCTACTGGTGTGAATTGTAACGATCGTCCGAGTTAAGTAACTATGCACGTCAGTAGTTCGGGTGACCGTTCGTGACAAAATTTTATAAGAATCTCGATTGTTATCGTTAGATAACAGTCGGATAGGTAAATGTGGGAAGTTATATAGCAGCATAATGCATTCCTGTCACTTGGGTTGGCAACTAACATATCCGCTAATCTGCACTTGAACTACAGTACACTCGAGGGCTCCACCATAACGTGACTCACTCACAACCACTGACTGCATTGTCATTATATTGTGACATCATCAAACAATTTCAATTTCAGTACAGTGTATCGAATATTCGCCTCGGTTCACCGGCGCGCCGGAGTTCCCTTCCCAAAAAAATTATTCCATGTGATTTTTCAAGTTCTCTTTATTAGAGCGGGGGCGAGTCACCCCGCGAGGGATGCTCCACTGGTCGTAAATCAGAAGTTCGTATAAAAACTAACTAAAAGTTGGGAGCGCGAAAATGATGAAATGGCTCCCTATTTTATTCAGTTATACGGTCAGATAACGATGTAATTGGCGACCGAGTCTTTCAGAGCTGCAAGAATGATGTAAGAGTAACCGTAACGAGTATAGCCTCATTTGTTACCTTTTTTATTTTGTAATATTAAATGCTTTATGAATAAAGGAAGTAGCGGCATCAATATTAATGACAAGTATATCTTGCAATTATGTTTCGCAGGCGACATCGGCATTGTAACTTAAACACCGCAGGACTTGCTTTACCGCAGATGTTAAATGGCATACCTGATTCTTTCCAACGTATCGGTCTCCGGATGAATTTGGGTAAGACCAAAATGTATAACGAGAATGTTATTCAGGAGCTGGTCGCCGTAAATGGTCGAACTAGTTCAGTAATATGTGCATCTAGGGAAATGCTCAAACTAGGTAAGCATAACTTTGAGAAGGAAATTCCGAGAAGAATACGGTTGGGGTGGACGAAATTCGTAAAACTTCGTCATTAATCAGTGCGTCCTTACTTGTCAAGACATACGGAGCCGAGACGTGGCCAGTAAGCCAAATTCGCTTAGCGAGCGGCGGAGAGAGCTTTGCTCGGTAATTCTCTGAGGGATATAATTCTAAACAAAGTAATTCGTCAAAGTAGTCAGGTGATCGACATAGTTAAACGGATTAGCAAGCTGAAGTGGTAGTGAGCTGGAGATGGCTCCTGCGTGACCAGTGACTGTTGGAGTAAACTGGTTCTGAAGTGGACACCGCGAATTGGCAAACGTAATGTCAGACGCTCTGCAACTCTGCTCTACTCTGTGAGCAGATAAGAAGACCCGAACATTGGGGTCTTTCTAGCATCTTAGAAGAGGCCTACAATCATCAGGGGCTGATGATGATGATGAAATGTTTTATGATCACCAAGCATAATACCCTATTTCAGCAGTTGGGGGTGGGGGGTTAATTCTAAACAAGAATATTATACAAGACAAAATAGAGAAAAGAACTTCGAACTAAAATTATATAAAGAACTCATGTGCAAAATTTAATACTTCTAAAAACCGTCATTGGCCTTCGACCCTTGATCAAAACTTTTGATATTTTTATAATATAAATTTACTTACAATTGTTTACTTACAATTACTCAGCACAATTATTATTATGATTAATATAAGAATATTAAATTCATGTCGAAGTTGATTTTTGGACTTCAAAATAACCAATTTATAGTAACTTTTAGTCGTTTCAGTATAAAAAGAGTCGAAAACAAAAGTGAATTCAACAACAATGATACTACGAAATAAAAATAATTAAATCAAATATTATTATATGCGTTACTGAAATGTTCGAAGTAGGAACCAACCCAAAAAAAAATATTCGGTCGATACAGTAGGTTGAATCCTGTCATATCGCACTATTTTATTAACGTTATATTCCATTAATCACTATGGTGTTTACAAAAATAAGCCTTGTTAGATTTTGAGTTTACCACTATATAGAAAAAAATAGGTACACACGATCATGGCCCGTCCATCTTTTTTTTTAATCCGTTAAATAGCATACACACCATCCACGTAAATGAAGTATATTTGTAGGTGGCGCGAAAACACATAATAAATATATGTCAGTGGGATAATACGAGTAAAGCACGAATTGAATAGGGTCCAAACGAAGAGAAATGTCAGGATATTGTCAAATCAAACTGTATGCTGTTACTAGAAGACATTTGAAGCGGATCTCAGTGAAAAAAAATACATTCCTTTCCATCTGGAGGTGAAAATTCAATGAAGCATAAAGCATTAGTATGAGTGATAATTTAAAGATTTATAAACTTTACTATCGACATCATTCCAAAGTGAGTTATGAAAAATACCGACTGCTCCTTCGGCACCAGACACATTTTGTAAAGATAAAATACGTAGACGAAAAATAATGGGAGTCGTATGTTCAGCATGTGACTCTGAAATACTGTTTTGGTTGGAAGCTCTATATTGACTACATATGCTATATTATCATACTATGATTAATGCAATATAGTACTCAATAGGTTTGAAACCTCTGTGTAAACATTTAGATACAGATCTCCGTAGTCCTTCTCGGTGATATAAGAATTTCGTCGACTGGCACTTGGACATGTATCATCACCCTATTGTATTCTATAAGTTACATAATAACTCTCATTCTGAGCACAAATTATGATTTCAATATAGAGGCGGATATGGTTTGTGATGATAAAAATTTGTATTTAATTGAAAATGAATTTGCTATTAAGAATTATTTTATTTGGTTGCAGTTAAGCGATAAATATCCGTTAAGCCCGGCATTATCTTTGAATGCGGTGTTGTGGAAACGAGCAGCCGTAATATATTAGTTTTTATTATTTTTTTACTTGTAAAATTTTGCAATTGTAAGCCACTAGGGATGCATTGCAAGGGTACGTTGAAGATAAGCCTCGTCGTCCAATTCACAAGATATATATAAGCTATTCAAGAGATATAATAATTTTAAAGAGCTCTTTGAGGGACTTGAGAGCTGAATATCTTTTTTATGGATGATAAATTCACAACTTTATGTGACAATCTCGTGTATTCTGGACATTGTGTTTAGAGATAGAGATGAAGTTCTCTTTAGTGATTCATTTTTTTCGTTTTACATTGTATACTTCAAGACTGGAATTCATCTTACTTGCAGCTTTATGGAGATTTCAATGTCGGAACTCGTGCATTTTATAAATTTTACCTTCGCTCCATAAGTTTACTCCATCAATTATTGTTTCCTAAACTTAGAAAATAAATTAATTTACCGCAATGAATAAGTATGTTATTGATAGATTAATATCTCTTGACCTACAGTGTAGCTACAGAATATGTCAACATGTACTTACATTGACATAAGGTATTTTAACTCAGGGATATCGCCTCTCGGCTTATATATCGATAAAAAACCGAATATATATTAAATTATTAACGAATATGGAATCGTAATCGTTTTATCTTATTATCATAGATAATAGATAGAACCAATGCACTTCAATCTTAAACGAAATAACTCGACCAAATTTACGAGTAGAATTCATTAAAACGTTTGAATAAAGGGCGAAAATACTGCATTTTAAATTGTCCTTTTTTATTTTTAAACATTATATCTTTTGTGAAAATGTTTACGCGTGTTTCAATAAAAAATCTCAAATAATAATGTAACTTGTCTCCGTGAAAGGAACAATCCGTATAAAATAACACATCTCACGGAAAGTCACGCTTGTTAAGTATACGAATCAGGTACGACGGTGTATGTAAGAACTGTATTCATTCGGAATTTCAATGCCGTTATCTGCCGGGTAGTGAGCCATAAACATCGTCATAAATTGTTGTTACTCGCGAAAGTATCGCGTGTTTCGTTTGCTGTTTATTCTGTATCTGGTGCATGTTATCTGTTTCTGTTTCCGACGCGTTCAAGTGTTGTATATATAAGATAAAAAATAAATTAGAGCTCGTAAAATATTTTCGAGAGTTGAAATATAATATAATTGAAAAAAAAAAAATATATCGAAGAAACTACGCATTTATCTAATGGATTTTGATACAACTAATGAATATTTTCTATAAAATTTAATTTATTCTACGGAATATTTTCTACCGAAAAATATTAAATATTTCCACGGTTAAAGGATGCATTACATTTGCGTAAGGAGCGTATAATTAAATATCTACACAATGTTACTATCTAATGAAACGGTTCAAATATACGATCTCGTAATTCAACAACGGATATGAGAGATCAAACTGGAATTGAAAAATATCCAAAATTTCTAAAGTACGTATTTAAGTAACAACAAGGTTTATTTAATGGAAAAACAATAATATAAATAAATAATAGTTATTTTTCCAACAAGAAGCAAATATGAAAACTCAAATAACCTAAGAAATGTATAATTTAATATTGAGCATTGCGTATGAATCCAAGTTGAAAGCTATGCGTAGTAAGGATTCAAAGATAGAAGAAATAAAATTCCATTGCTCTCGTACGACGCATTCTACAACTGTTCACCTCATCAGCGAGAAAATACAAATTGTATGAAAATCAGTCGCGATTTACATGTAACCAAACGGCACCAATTTTAATCTACTCATAATATTAAATATGTCAAAGAGGGTTGTTATTCGAATTAGACAAGTGAAAATATATTTACGTTATTTAAATTTGAGCGATTTTGTTTTAAAATTCCACTTCTATATATTAGGCTAGTATACCTTATTTTATATATAATAAATATTTAATAAGTGATAAAATTATTTTTTATTACATTTAAACGTTTCGGGATAAACGCTTTGAAGAGTTCTTAAGATGTGCCCACTTCTTGACTTCGGTGTTCTTATTAATTTTCTTGCACCGCTTCCTGTTCCTAGCTGTAGCATTGGATAGTTGGCGATACGAAACAATATTTCAATAGTTATTTATAAATGTAAGACGGAATTTTATGAGAAAAAGGTAACTTTACTCGTATAACACAAAGGTACACGACTATGTAACTATTGCGATATTGTAAGAATCGATATACACGATGTTCTTATTGTAATATCTTATCAGAGATTCTTGAATCGGAGGACAACAACAAATTTCATGTGGATCATAAAAATCTACAGGTTTATTGCATTACCGCCACAAATATTTCCCGTTTATTGACACCGCTTCTTCTGCTTTATGGCTTTCGAGAGCATATCTTGTGCAGGTGTAAATAAATATTTACGAGTGATTTTATGCAGTAGGTTGGTAACGTTTATTCGATAGCACGACGAGCCTGTGCCTTAGTTGATAGAGGTCTTGTCAAGAAAAGGATTTTGGGTCGAATGTTCTTCTTTTTTTATGTTAATAGCCGATAAACGAGCAGACAGGCTTGTCTGCTAAGTGGTCACCGACGCCTATGGCCGACCAAAGGTATCACTGATGAGTTGTCGGCCAGGAAATCAGAAGAATATAAAAAATAAAGTACTGGTTATCAAGCCCCCAGCCGAAACACGACGAATCTTTTGGCAGCTGACTCAAGCAAGAAGTTGGTAGCTAGCCAGATAGGCTTGCCGGAAAGTGAATAATATCAATAATAATATTAATGACTTACTAATAATACTGATAATAAAATTCTTACTCGAAGGCCTACCACCACCAAGCAGGCTGCCCTCTGTTGCCACTTACGAAACTCTGTTTTGCCAGGCTGTCCCACAGATCGCTTTCTGTACATGAACGATATACGAGAAAAAATGTTATTAGGGGCCTTCATTAACGCAATAAAATCCAAAACAAAAGTCGTTAGATTTTTTGTATTTTTTTGCCTGTGCGTTTGTTCGCGCTAATCTCAGAAACGGCTTAACAGATTTTCTTCTGATATTGTTTTGTTTTGATGTATTACAGTACGCATCACTCAATACTTACAGTTTGTTTCATTGCAATGTGTCCATAAATAAAAAAGTTACAAATAATGTACTTACTATTCGTTAGCGTAAATTAGTGAAATCAGTAAGTCCTTACGATTGATTAAATTATACTCCGTTACTGCCATTTGCTGGACTCCGAACTGCTCTCTCAGAGTGAGGTGTGAATGTCTCAGTTCACTACGCTAGCCGAGACCGCAACGATAAACTTCACATAACTTTGAGCGTGAGGGGAGCTGTGCCCAAAACGAAAATAAATTTATTCATTCAATATTATTAAACAAGGATTAAAAGTCACAATTAACATAAAATAAGTTCAAACGAACTTCAGCAAGTGTTTCTAATTTAACTTCCAAGATTTGATCCACACAAACTTCTAACACATAAGTTAAAACAAATACAATATCATTTACCAAAATTATTGATCCACTTCTATCTATAAATTGCTACATAGCTTTAGGGCGTGTAATTATATATTGTATTTACAATGGACTTATGTAATACTACAAGTGAATGACATGAATGAATGAGTATCAGATTCGTAAGGGTCCTGACTATAGTGAATTATGATGAGCTATTAAAGAGAAGAATAGAATAATGTCAATTAAATAATGTTGCTGAGGCAGTGTAATAATAAGTAATGAATAAAAAAACTTTTAAGCTAGTGTCAGCAATTTTTCCAACTTCTTGACTAAGACGCAGGCCGAATACATAAACTTATGTAAAGATTTTTTACTAGTTTAAGCCGTACAAAATTGTGATCGGCTCAAAGAGTCAGCACCAGTCAATCGCAGAGGATTCAAGTCACGCGCTCAATATTGGGATTGGCCGTGGCTGGAGATCGAATATTCAGAAATGGCTCAGATTTAATTATTCAAAAGCAGACGATGCTATACGGTATTTGTGAGCGGCGTGATGTATGCAAATACACTTGTGTGTATTTCTCGAATAAACTGTTGTATGCGAGGATTTTGAGTCCATCCCAGCCTTTGGGAATTTGCCATTCTTAGACAGTGATTTGGAGATCTGTATTTCTATAGGATGGTTAACTACATATATGTAATGTTAGTTACATACTTATAAGAATGCTACAACCGTGTTCACAAATGCTGTATATACGATTGCTTCAATGTCGCATGTTATGTTTACCATTAAGTGGTAGTGCATGTATTGTTTATTTGCACGGCTAGTATTATCATACAGTTAAATAAAATGTTGCAACCGTTGGTAAACTTAATAAATTTATAATTCAATCAAATAGTGTACAAGAAGTATGTTCATTATTGCCAATGAACTTTCACCATTTAATCTAATATCAATTCCTTAACAGATACCTTTACTGAAATTTTAGATGCCGTTTTAAGTTAAACAACATTACTATTATTTTTTTCTTAATAAGAAGTAGGTGCGATATTGAACAAATTGAAAATTATGTGGAGTTACAGCTAGACAATAGGGTTTATGAAGGAGAACATTTATAATAAGGGTCATTTAACACTGGAAGACTTCATAGCCACGTAAGACTTCCATATTATCAATAATTACAAAAAACTTTGATTATGTAACTAGTCGATAAACGAGCAGACGAGGAGGGTTGTACCACCGGAATTAAATTAAGTGGTACAGAGCCCAATGACGTCTTCCGTTGATCAGCATGGTCCACCACCAGCAGGGGAGGTTGGCTTGGAATCAAATAATGCGTACAAACGTTGTTATAATAAACTTAAGCCATTAATTTGTTGCCAAAAATTATTTTTATTCTATAGATTCTAAAGCGAAACGTGGTCTTATTACTAGTAATTCATAATTATTTTAAACTACTTGTCAACAAATTACAATACGAGAAAAAAAGTGCGCAACATGTCAACAAATCTTTATTAAAAACACTTCCATATTTGAAAAGACCTTTTCAACGTTTCATATAGTATGAAGGAGTACGCTGCAAAATATAAATTCCAAAGACTGGTCTTAAAATGATATCTGCTCTCTTGTCTTTTTTTAATTAACATCTATGTAACAAGTAAAAATGTAGCAGATGGATTTAGCTACAAACTTGCTAGTGAATCCTATTGGTTAATTATTCAAAATACAGAAATAAAGTGATATAGAAGATGGTGGAGGTAATGCACTGGTGTGTTCAGGAGGGAGGTAGAGCTATAGTTAGAGACCTATGGCTCCTCATGGCGTCCCAGTATTATCCACACGGACTGTTTATCGTCAATGCTCAAACTCGTTCGAGATATGTAACGATGTCCTATGAGATAATTACTGTCATGGCAGAGAAGGCTAATTCGGTAAATATTTGTGTCTAATTGGGCGCGATGCAACAACACAATGCCACTACTGTGGGGGAGACCGGAACCCTGAGAGAAATTACGCCTCATATAGTAGAACATCCAGGTTTTTCCGAAAACATGAATTTATATTTTAAACTGATGCTTCAGATATGGCTGTAAGGGTTATATAGTGTATTGAAAATATAAAACTACCGAGCTATTGAATAAAGCAGGAAAAATTACCCGGTAATATAAAAAAATATCAGCTATATTATAAGTAGTAAAATATTTTAGAAATTATTTGGTTTAATTACTTGTTTAGAATTAAAGACACATCGAGAATATTAATACAATTTGGGTTAATCCTTGAGCAATATGATTGAAGGTAGTGAATATGAAAAGTAAAGAAAAGATAGTCGCGGATGCATTATATAGGGTACGCATAACATCGAGTTAATTGAAGGATATGTAAGATATGTTAGCAGTACCAACTAGGGGGAAAAGAAGAAGAATTGAAGAGGATTGTAAAATGGTACAGATAGACTGTGCTTAGGAAATTCATTGAAATGAGGTTAGTAAAAACATAGAAAAATTAAAAATTGTAAGAGAGAAAATATAATAAAGAAAGAAAGCGATTGTTATGTACCAAGTTATGCACCAAGTAAAATATTATTACATATTAACCTTAACCTTAGATTGTGGCTACTCAACAGACGAATGTTATGAACGCACGCCTTTCATTTCATAGTACACAGCATGGAAATCCCGGCGGCGAATTCTAGCCCAACGAATCGGGTTAGATCTTTTTCCGCCAGCAGCAGTAGTGGCTCTGGTAGAGAAAGCAAAGAAGCCAAGAAAACTATGGCCCCTATCTCAAAAGTGAGACCGTCGAGCGGGATCGAGTGAGGGCCGATGAGGGGCACTAAAACGGCACCCACGGCACGAAGGATATCCCGGTCGCGTTCCATCGTCCATTATCCCGAGAATCGACTTAAGGTGTCACAAATCCTGGCGTAAACAAATATTACGTTGGGGAGTCACATTTCGAAGATTTCTACGCCGATACCAAAAAAAGGCTTACTGTGATTGTTTTAAGATATAAATCCTAACTACCTTCTTATTCTTATTTATATAGTTGTCATCTTACATGCGGTTTTCATTAACATTTGGCTGCCTCTTTAATTATAATAAATTAATTAATGGATTTTTTTATTAAAAACTAGATAGCATTTAGATATTTAGATAGTAATATACTCGTATGTACTTTTATGAAGTATTCATATTACAATTATTACACCAAAGATGTCAAATGTTATTCAAAATCGGATGTAAGGTAGGGAAGTGAATATCGCGCTCTAGCACCTCATGTGAAACAATGTGTCCAAATATCAATCTAGTCTCAGC
>DWPT01008093.1:0-10407 GCA_018251895.1 Agathymus mariae mariae
AATTTAAATTGGTAGCAATTTTACTAGCAACTGTGAAGAGAGATGTGAGGTGGTTGAGTACGATAAGAAAAATTGCCGGGCTTATATGAAATTATCATTATAAAAACAAGAACAAAAAAATATATAAAAAAAATAAGCAGTACTACCTCTTAAAAAGTTCCGAATTTATTAACTAAACTTTTCTAAATTACATATAAAGAGTTACACAATAAATTGTATGCCCTGATCTTTCTGTATGAAACCAAAACATAGAAGATTCGCCAGTAAGACAGTAACATGACAGACGCTCTCGGAACATGGTACTGCCGCTGCCTTTTGAGGCAATCTACTAATATTCATACTAACAAAGCTTCAAATCAAATAAAGATTACCGTCAACTATGTAGCTATGAGTACGATATCATTGATATCATATCACCGCCAATGAAGACTCGACGAAGAGTTTGGTAGTGAACTGAAAAGTTTTTGGCCGCCGTTCTGAAGGAAAAACGCAATTAGATAGCCTGGATCTTATAAGAAACGGCACAAAATGCATACCATCTGAATTTTCTTTCAATCCCAATAATAGAGAGCATTCGAGACAAAAATAGAACTGCAGCGACGGATACTTACGACACATGGCCACGACCACTATGGTGGGAATAGACGACTGAACGGAAGAGATTGTACGTACTTATTTGGTCGAGATAGAGAAAATATGTAACATTTACTTTATGTACAGATTATTACATTAAGTTGTCGGTACTATTCAGGTAGCATACAAATGCATCAGCATTCTAAATGGTCATGTGTATGGAGCAAGGCCTCTCCTCTTGTTAAGGAATATTAGTGCCGCACAAATTTTGAACTGTAATACAAAGTATCGTCCGCCTGTTATGCTCAGCATTTAAATTGAATTTAACTAAACGCTGACCGGAACCTCTTATAACTTGCCAACAATTTTTCCATCGTTTTTCCTTTTTAAAAATTATGCTGTATAGGACATTATTACGTAGACATACTTTTAACCCAGGAATACATCCGGGTATTATTACGCTGAAAATCATAGAGTTAAACGAATAAATCCGTCTTGAAAGGACCACAAAGCACATTTTATCCAGACCATATCGTACAAATCGCCAAAGCTCCATCCCTAGTTCTTTTATACGCAATCCCACGCACTTGTGTCCTTTGTCAAGTCTACTTCATAGATTGAGCTCATATAACAATGTGAAAGAAGATCTGGCATTATATGTTTGAAACTAAAATATTGAATGTCGACAAAATGATTCGAAAAAAACTTGAGTTCACAGTCATGTGTTGTTTTTATTATTCTGAATCACTTGATTGTATTTTAAAGTCAAATGTTAGAACTTTCTGCTTATTTAATTAATGACGTTTTCATAATTTTCAAACTCAAATTCTTTTGAACCAATCGCATATCGCACTCCATTATTTTGTTATCTAATTACTTGTTATTTAATCTAACTGACGTTTTGACTTTTCATCAACTAACGATAAATCAGAATAAAAAAAGGAAAAATTGACCATGCAAGCAAGATCAGTTGCATACAAAAACATGTTTTTTATAAAACTGCTTAGTGCAGTGGACCAATTGGAGACGTGCCAGACTTTTCCACATTCTAAGATGTTGTTAGTTTCTTTACCAATTCTAAAAGGAAGAATCACTGTTTATTTTTATTGTTTTAAAATTTGTTAATGAAGTAAACAAGCGCTGAAGATGTAGAAACAAATATTAATGTTACGAGGTCAAGAGAAGTCAGCATCTAAACAAAGATGTATAAGAAGGTTTTAGACATGGAGTTTTTGACACACATAGTAGATACTAGTAGTAGTAGTAGTAGTAGTAGTAGTAGTAGTAGATCGTTCACACTACCGGAACAGCACGTTTACCATTTCGTTACTTATGAAATTTTCTTCTTCTCTTCCCCTACTCTTCCCTCACTCGTCTAACTTTGTATTTTAAACTTGAACTGCCATCTAGTCAACTCTCTGTTTTGTATACTCATAAACAGCAGAGTCAAAAAATATTGTTAATAGTCTGTTGTATGTCGCTTGAACCTGCCTACGTCGCAACAGCGAGACCATACTTGTTACATAAATGGGTATTCTAGGTCCAAATTGAACTCGGAGTTAATAATTGAAATGACATTTTGTTGTCCGTACACCCGGTCGTCACTTATGTCAATCAAGAGGTGTAAAGTGTTGAGTTTAAGAAGCTTACCTCTCCCGATTGTGCTGCTTACTTACAACTGCATACTTACTAACAAGTTAAAGGCGCCAAATCCCACATGTTGGTGGTTGTATGCCGCTGTTACATACAGTTCTTTCATGACGGTACTCATGGATGGCTGTAGGGTTCTATACCTAGTTTGCTAGCTATAATAGTGTTCTTCTAGGATCATTTGGCAAATCTTTTGAAGTGTTTTGGTAATACTCAAAAAACAATTTTAAAAACAAGTTCAGCCATTAACGTCAATGATGCCTCTGTTATTATATCTGTATGAATATTAGTGGGCAACGTTGAGTAGTTATTACTTATTATTAAGTGCTTCGTCTGCTCGTTTGTTGGCAATAGACATATAAATATGATGTATGTATATTTTTACGGAGTCCCTTTTGAGATCGCTCTGCGAGTTAAATGTATCATTAAATCAAAACCACAATTAAAGTACTGGGAAGCTTATACACACACACAGATATATATGTATATTCTTAGGAGAAAGGGTCTAAATAAATAAATAAATAAATAAAAAAGAACTTTACTAAAATCACAGCTATCAGCAAGCAGATGTTCGACGATGATTTTCCGCTATCTCCTCCTTTTAAAGGATGTGACGTCACATTGTAGCAAACATCACTTTTGCCAAAGGCTGCTAACAATATATATATATAACTACAGTACATATATATACTGTATAATTAGGAAGGTCCTCAAATGTTTGACTCAAATTAAGTTACACAATACAACACTGTTTGGTAATTTCGATTGGTTTGGTTTTAGTCAAAGTTACGTGAAAGATAAGCAAAAGTTATCAGTTAATTCTGAAGTACGTCTTAGACTCGTGATGCTGAACCACAAGGAAGTTCTAAGTTTACAGTTAGCGGTAAGGGTACGCTGACTTTGTTGTAAAACCCTATTGTAAGTGAAGTTTACATAACGAAAACTTTAAACCTTATAGTTATAAAAAGATCCAATTCGTTTAATCGTGTTTTAATATCTACCTCGTTATAATTTTTTGTAACATATTACGACTGTCATTTACATCATCCACTTGTATGGTATACTACTTACGAATAAAAAGTAGTTATTTGTTCCTAATAAAAGATTTATTAGGTAAAATCGTGTAGAAGGGTAAGTATTGGTGTTTGTGACAGTGTACGGGAATACTATTGAGAATAGAGTCAATGGTTGAAAAGAAGTTGTTGGACGTATTGCACATTTTTGTGCTGTCAGTAATAATTTCAGAATTGATTACTAGCTTCGAAGAAATGCTGCAGATATTTCATTTATTGTTCCTTAGACTAGATATTAAGTTCGACACCTTTGTGGGTTTTCTCCTGCAATTCTCAAAGGCGTTGAAGTAATATTGTTTTCTTCGTCGTTTGATCAGTGTGCTTACTTTATTTTGTCTCATAGTAAACAGTTCTTTTAATTTGTCTTCCTTGGGATTCCCTTTAAGTTTTACCCACGCTTCGTTTCATATGTGGATACGTTTAGTAACTTCCTGTGTTATCCAGTCATTTTGTGGTAAGTTTTGAATTTTAGTTTTGAGTGCTTTGGTATTGTTTATATTTTCTTGAACTACTTTTTCCAGTACTGGCTGCCATCAGTCCGCGAGTGCCCGCATTGATGGAGACTAGTAACCAAACACAGTATTTAATGTTCTGCTGCATCTCAAGATAATAAAAACCGTTAACGATTGGAACTTAGAATTTGACGTCCCAATTTAAAACATCGTCTGCCCATAACAAATAGCGCTGCTGTATTTCTGAATCACGATACGAAGCTTACTACAACTAGCGTACAAATATAAAATCGAACTTTAATAGGATTGGGTCACGACAGTTTCCTGGGCACAGTATAATAGGCGTTTTAAACTGCCCCACAGGCATGAAATAAGTAAATCAGGAATAAGTCTTTCTCACAGGAACTTCAGTTGACATAAAAAATGTGCTTATAATTTATGTAAGGTTGCAATTAATAAATTGCCTCGCTGAAGACAAACAGGTTGAGCAAAACTGCATACCGAAGAGTTTCCTGTAATAATCACATCAGAAATTGTCTGGCTTTATGGACTATGTGAAAAACATAATATGAAAATATCCGTAGTAGGAGATATAGGATCAGTGGTTTTTGTGTACTACGTGTATGTCTACAGACATAAATACAACAATCCAAAAACAATATAGTTTGAACTCTACATAACAGATCTCATCTCATCTCTCAGTAACTCATGAAACACCAGAAAACCGAAGATAAGGTTGTCATACATCTACGGGAACACAATAGATGAATCTCATGACGTTTTCTTTCACCGCGACAAGAGATAAATAATTTCTATACGGTTTGAATGAGATCAACTACTGCCATACTTATTACTGCTCTGAAAGGCCAATTCTTGTGTATAAATGCACACACGATGTGGTTGGCAGTTGGCGCCTATTGGTTTATCTTTAATTACGTCGTTGTAGACACTTGTAAGTTATGGTAGCATACATATTCGATAGCTTTTGTTATTATGGATTAGTATTATTATGGATGTGTGCCGTCGGTACAAATTTTATCGCTTAGCAGCGGTTTTTAAGAAACTCTGGTTACCTAAGAGGTAAAGAACTAACGTAACAAGGTTTTTAATTTATGTGCATTCAACTAATTTAAAGTCATCGTTTCCTTAGGACACATGATTAAGGTATAATTACGTAACACCATCAGGGCTAATGAGTTCGATCCCGGTGTAAGTGTTCACTAATTTTAATGGGTTTTTTTTTTCTATTTTCACACATACTTACTTCGCACTCACCCCTTTTTAAATTGGTATGGATAGTAAAAGTCATATAAGAAGTTCGTGGAATGAAAGGGTCTTAAATGAAATATAACAATGAATCTATTTTCCTTTTCAATATAATACCCTTTTTTAAACCGTCGAAAAAAAGTTTTTTGTCTTTCGCCACAAAATATGATAAAATTATCTCTTTCATCTCGTTGTCATCGGAAAATTTCCTTCCACTTAAGTCTTTTTGTAAATTGGATAACAAATAAAAATCACTAGGAGCCAGGTCCAGACTATAGGGTGGGTGGACTAAGGTTTCGAAGCCATGGGTGTGCAGAGCAGCCATTGCAACTGTCATTGAGCACTGGGTACAAAATTCACACACCTTTGATAACATTATTCTCAGAATATTTTCCGGCTTCGATGCAACTTATAACCAATATTTAATACGTACTTAACTTTGCAATTAGAAGTTAGAATGTGCTATTATTAATCAATGATTTTCCTTGTTTTATAACAGACTTGTATAAAACGGTACTGTTTGCTCATTAAACCTCCTTAGTTTTTACAGTATATAGAAAAAATCAAGGTTTTGGTGACGAAAATAATAATGTTTTGCAAGTGTAACATTGGTTTAAATGCTTATATGAAACGCTACTAAAACGAAATGTATTAAATTAAATTTACCGAGTGTAGGAAAAGTGCCAACTTATATTGTTATAAATAAGGAAGTACTTGAATTCGTACCAGTACATTAATCACACCTCTTGGCGTTACTATAGACTCTCGGTTACAATAGAATCCTCATATTGAAATTTTGTCAGGGAGACTTAACTCCACTACTTAGGCTGTTAAGAAAGTGATTCTCTTAACTGACTTGAAAGAGCTAGTAAGTTTATTTTACACTTTCACAGTCTAATGTTTCATGGTTTGTTGTTGTAGATCTCAGCTGCTAATTTTAAGTCGATTTTTGTGTCATAGAAAAGAAAAATATGCGCCATTTAAAACCTAGGGGTGCGCTTAGAGATCTCTTTAAATAAATCAATATATTAACTGTTGTATCACCGACAACCTTATAGCCCAGTAGGTAGTGACCCTGCCTGCCGAGCGAGGGGTCCCGGGTTTGATTCGCAGCCGGCCCGTGCAGACATTTATGTGACAGATAAATGTTTGTAGCCGGGTCACGAGTGTTTGAAATCTCATATTTGTGTATGCAATACAGGAAATCCTAGTGTGAGAGTGTGAGTGTGTAAACGTTTATTTATTTATCACAATATTTTTGAAATTATAATATGTAAGTTTAAAAATACTCTGATAGTTTTCTTAAGAAGAGCGATGTTCACAATAATAATACATGGAATATGGCTAAATTAATAGTTCCAAATTTCTGACAGCAAAACTGGTGGCTTTTTCATAGGTAGATGTCTAAATATTTATGATGAAATTCCATTGGAATTGACGAAAATGCCATTCTGAAAATTAAAAACCACCCTCAATAGCATACTTATTGAGAAACTAGCTGGTAACTTTAAAAATAATACTGTTTTGATATGAGTTTCATATATAAATGCTTCTTGTAACTTTAAGAATTAAAAAAAAAAAACTCCTTGAAAGTTCTTGCCGCTTCTTGCTCCGGGACTAGTCACGGTCGGGATTTGTTGAAGCGATGGCGTTTGACTTTCAAAAAAAGTTTGTTAAAACCACCTTGGAAATTTTATCATTACTTATTTTATAAAATTATATTAATGGTTATATATATTGTTAAATAAATTGTGGTTATTAATTATGTTAATTAATATATTAGGCATAGATCTCGTTTCACAATGACCGGGGTCAAAGCATCAATCAACCCAGCTGGCCATGTGCGGGTCGGTAGAAGATACAGATATTTAAATACGTAATGGAAAACTTCCAGGTATAATTTTTTCCTAAAGATGTTTTCCTACATCGAAGCAAATAGTCATTAATTTATATTAAGCACATCGTTCGAAAAATTAAATGTACACGCAGAATTCGATGTCGAATATTCATTGCGAGAGATCGACGTTTAAGCCACTAGCAGCTTTTATTACCTGGTTTTATTGAGTTACTCATTTCACAAGGTTTTAACAAGTGTTACCAATATATGAAAGTCGCACTTACGTAATAATCAATACCAGTAATCTAAGGTCATATTTACAATCATAACGAATTCATAACCAACGCGTTTGACTTGTCGTGAGTAACTAAAAAGTAGAATAACATTTTCCGCCCCGACAATGCCACATTTCATAAATAACAGCTCTACGTAATCAAAGATCGACTGTATGATTCTGGCGTTTTGCAGACCTTAAAAGAAAATAGCTTTGTAATAAATCATTTTGGTTAAGACCAAATCGAAAAGGCACTGTTCAACCTACAAAATATATTTGGAAAACAATAGCGATTTCGTTCTAGCCTGTGTATAATGAAAAGAAAGAAAAACTGTAATTTTTATTTAATGAATTTTTGAGAAATGCTGCTTCGGTGTTTACAATGAGTCGGTTTGGTGAGTGATTAACGATTTCAAAACCTTTGTTTGAAGCTCAGATGCTTTAATGTCAAGGGAGCAGGTCATTGTCTAAGTACTTAAAACTTGTACACGAGGAGAATTTCGAAGGGAGTATGCTTAGAGAACTTAAGAGGGAAACTTGTTAAGACTATGCAAGCGTAAAGTTACTTAGTATAGTTTTTAGATATATTGCGCTTATAACTCAGTGGTATCCGTGCAGCGAAACAAGAAGGAACTGATATTGCCTGTTTTGTTTAATTATACAACTTGAACACTTTTGCCTTTTTTTTAGCATATGCGAGTTTTATGGATGTGGATGCAAATTTTCTCTGCTCCTTAATTTTGAGCATATCAAGCTAACAGTATCAGGTGTCTCGTTTAAAACCACAAGCGGGTTTTCAGAGATGTCGTCAATTCATCGCAATCGATGGCTGCAACCGCCAGAGTTTCACAGGGGTTCGTGCTCTCAGCCATTGATGACAGTATAGTCCTAAAGCGAGGATATGGTGGAATGTATCAATTTCATCAACGCTACAAAAACAGGCTTGTCTGTTCACCGCCAAAAGGAGTCCGTTCACCTTGGCTTCTACATTTAAGAATGTATCCATGGAATGCTCTGACTGTCTCCGATTGTTGGGAGTTGAAGTTTCTTCGTACCTCAACTTTTTGGAAGAAAACGTAACTCGTTGATGACTCATCTGTTATACATCAATGGCATCCATCTACGACTGGCATGGAGCAGTGACTACTTATTATCAGGGGACACGTCTGTTTCTTTGCTGAGTATCTAAATAAAAAGTCTGCTAACACAATATTTACCGCTATAAGGATAATTGGAGACGTTAGTACATAAAAGGATTATGTTTTTAACCATGACTTGATGCACTATACGACTCAAAAATTTCCTTGTAGTAACGAAAGCCTAAAGCGTGATTGGTAGAGCTTTTAGTGGCCAACTCAAATCTCCGAAGTTCTTGTACCACCCGAAAGCCTCCGACATGGCTCAAGGTTAACAGGGTTAAATATTTCTGTTAACCACACTAGAGGTCGTTCAATCAACTATCGACCGCATCTGCATTTGCTTAACTCGACAGCTCACTTATGATCGTCCCAGTTGAGCTAGGAGCGCTTGTAACCGCAATATTGTAGTTTTATTATTACAAATAAGACATTCCCAATTGTCCTGTAACCATTTATTATTAAATTCGAAGAAAAAACGTTTTCAAGAATAAACAGTATAATCAATTAATAGCCCCAAGAGTTTACGTCATTTAATAAAACAATAAAACATTTTGAAAATTACACAATGATAACGCTTTCAATAAATTTTATACGTACATTTTTTTTTGTTTATTTCTATATGCTTTATTATAATAAACAAAAATTAAAAGTCCTTTTTTATTAATTATTTACAGTATTTATACTATTATCTAAGAAGGCGCTTCTAAACACTGGTAGGTATTTACATCTTATAAGAACATAAAAAGTTTATCGAATAACGAAAAAAAAAACAATATTATATGCTAAAATCAATTCGAATTACAATTGACATCATGAAAAAAATTGCTGAAATAGATATGTATCGGTTGCTTACCAGAACTGTTGAAAACGTTCAAATGAGCAATGGCTTCAAGCTGCAATTTCCTTATCTAAAAATTACAAATTTGAAACAATAACTCCATCTTGTCGAGTCTATGAAGAATACTAACAATCGTCCTGCATCAAAGTCGGATCTCACGTTAAAAGACTTGAGATAATTTATCACGTTTCTGATTTTACTAAGAAACCGAGAAGTTTGATGAGTGAAACTGTCAACAGGATTACGCTTATTGTAGACGCCCCGCCTGAACTCGTCACTGAAACAAATAAGATTTGTTATTATTTGAGTTAGTGCAAAGACTTCAAGGAAAATAGACGGCTTTAAAGTTTTTTTTTTAGTTGTTGGATAACATTGGGTTACAAGGACCTAGTGATCTTCAATGAAACAAAAAAAAGCCACTGCCTTGTTCGCTCGTTCGTTGTTCACCAGGATGTGCTATGGGCATGAGGACATTATTCAGAATGAATGATAAAAATATTTCAATATTTTCCTTGATAGCAAGATTACATTTAATGATACCAGAGCCTAATAACCTTGGATGTAAGGAACCTTATATTATTGACTGGTTTATTGATCGTTCAGTTGTATCATTAGCAGGAAAAGTTCGGTTTATTTTATTTATATGTTATGTTGCTAAGCGATATAACTTGCCTATGGCGGTCGTATATTCGCAGATCAAAGCTACTCCTAAAGACTGGTCCAAACGAAATATCTAAATGAAAGTTATAGCACTCGTTATAATATTGCATATGCCACGTAATATCAGGTGAAGTAGATCGTTAAATGGTAAATCGCTTTAACGCTATGCTGGCCACAAAATTTTATGAAGGGAAGTTTACCTCACTGGATACATTAACCATTCAAACTTATTGATTATCGGATATCGATCGATAGAAGTTGTTAAGCTCTATCTAAAGCTTTCGCGAACTGTATGGCCTTCCGGCACCCATAGTCCGGCAGCGTGGGTAAATCGTAATCGATAAAGTTAAGTAAATTCGTACATTGGCAAAATTTCTTGAGCGTCAAACTGTTTCACAGGCCTTCAGGTGGTATGAGAACTTCTGATAGGTGCATAAGCCGCTAATTGGAGCAGGTTGGTGGTAAAGCTCTTTTAAATTGACGGCACCGGTGCGTCACCATGAGATCGTGATGCTTCTCCACATACAGCAGATAGATTAGCTTTAGTGAATAGGACACATAAATATTTCCAGGCAGGCATTTTTTTTTTTTTTATAAGTTAAAGCTTGACAAAAAACAGGTCGGGAGGGGCAACGGTTTGACTCC
>DWPT01008094.1:0-10406 GCA_018251895.1 Agathymus mariae mariae
GTTCATGTATTGTTTTATATATCATACGTATTACGTAAGTTAATATAATTTGCTTTTAGTCTTGCATTGCACTGTACACCCTACGAACTTCGCTTTTGATTTTTTCCTTTGTCATCTTACTTTTTCTTGCCCCGTACCCCAACGTCACCAGATGCTTCGCTGAACTCATGTTTGCATCTCTTCTACTACCGACGTTTCCAGAGGCACAGACATACCTACTCAGTAACGACTTTTGACATAGGTAGTACATACTAGATTACTGGCTTCGCATTATTCGATCTGCCTTTAACAGGGACTGAGTCCTTATCGTGCCTTTCCACTTTTGAAGGACGGGCGGTAGACGTCTGTATGATTTCGGCACACGGCTTCAGGTTAAGATCTATGACCACTTTGCTATGTCCAATTATAAAACTTTAATTTAATGAGGCATATGTCTAAATAACCACTTATTGTATTTTCGTTGCGTTAGAAATATCGCAATGAAATTGCGAAAACGGATTACGTTAGTAGGTAGGTGATTGTTGGGATACAGAAAATTATTATTTATAATTAATAAATTACACATCACTTTTTTATTTTGTATCATGTTAATATTTTTATAACTAAATTCTTCCCGTAGTTTATCACTAAACTGTAATTTTTATTTATTTATTTATTTTGTACATGCAATAAAATTACACGGAACAAATGATGTTTGAAAAGTCTGAACAAATGCACCACCTATTTCTAATCCAAAATTTCATACAGCAGGCCCAAAAAGTTTTGACATAATAATAATAATATTATTATTACAATCATTAAATTATTCCACTGACATCAAAAATCAAAGTTGTCTTCTCATCACCTCAAATCTGATGTTTAGCTAATTATGAACATTAAGTTTACATCAAATACTTACAAATTATTATTCATACATTTCAAAGATTAAAATCTTTCATGAAATTATCAGTCAGCATGTTTATGAAACTTCTTTTTTGATAAAACTTACTACTATTCTTTTAATTATTTTTCTTTATATAAAACTTCGTACATTTTGATAAGAATAATACACACAATACTCACAATAATAATAAACACGTTTTACAAATAATAATTCTATGCACAATCTTAGGTAAACAAATATAATTATGATAATTAGCGCTCCAGTTAATAGCTTCCTTGAGGTATGCATTGAATTATCCTTTTGTGCAATGACACTTAAAGGAAATATCAGCCGAGGTCTTAATAATTTCTCGATTCACTTGTCATAATAAATCTATTGGTAAGATCAGTTACGAAATATTATATGTATCTTATTGGTAACTGTTAACAACAGTTACATGACAAGTTGCATCAATATACAAATACAACTTTAATCAGCTCGTATTGAATGAAACGTATAAATAGGTTTCTATAGGAAAAGTTTGTGCTGGTCATATTATATAACTTTTTATTTATAGACGGAGTTCAATGAAACGAATGCTTTCTGGAATACATTACTGCCAATATAACGAAATCGATGAAACCGTTTCTGAGTCTAGGGCGAACAAAGAAAATTTCTCGATCATTAGTTTTTAATTGTTTATATTTTCAATAACTAGTTCAACATTTCCAATAAAATCGAACAAATAACAATAACCAGTATGCTTTCACTACAGATGAAGTCGTACCGCAAGTAGCACCGACGCTCATTGAAAGTTATTTTCAATTATAAAACGGAATTTTCGACGTCGAATAGCGTGCAAGTATGCGCCCGCCATTGTCAATGTCGAAGACGCAAACATTACCGCAGCTAACGGAGTTGCTAAACGTTACTCAATGTTATAGTATTGCTGTACACTTTGGTCTGGTTGTAACTGAACGACAATGCAATATTTTAATACAAAATATTTCACTGAGTTTATCTTAATAAGTTATAGAAAAACACTAACGTATTTGAAATACAAGTTTTATGATATAAATATGAAAATTTAAATTTAAATCAATACTTCGATAATATTATTATGTATCTATCGATACAAAAACTTAAACGCAATATTTATGTCAGGTAACAAAATAAACCCCCAAAAATATTAAATTTTATTGAATATGTTATAAGTGAAATCGTTAATCTTCTAGGCTGAATTCTCGTGCTCCATGAGGAGCGCTAATGAAAAATAAATACGTGAATCACGAAAACATTTTCCTTATACGCTATCCTTGCCGATGTATAGCCAGCCCTTTACACGTATTATACAAAGCTCAGACTCTTTATGCGTAAAGATATGCGTTTACAGCATGATCTTTTATTTATGCCTGGGCCACACCGCCGCCAGGGACGGTTGTAGAATGTCAATATCACTCGGGCTTCCCCACTACTATAAACAAACATAGTACATACGAACTTATGACTCACAATCAACTACCTCTTTTTGAAATAATTACTCCGTATTTACGCAAAGTATGTGATAACATTTCCGCAAATGCATAACTCGCATGCAAGTTCTCTGCTGTGCCTCTTCGAGAAGGTTGAAGTAGGATAAAGAAGTAGTTGATGGAGGAAAATTATTATTATATATTTGATTATAGTAGTTCTGCTACTTTAAACAGGACATTAACCTACATGTATGAAGTTCCTGGATATCTGCTTTCCTTTATTATGGAACGGAAACGAAGAATGAAACTCCTCGTCACCGCTTTTAAACCAAATTTATTTATCTTTATAATTACTAGTTTCGTACTATACTCGAAATTCAATCAATAATTATGTAACAGTTTATACTTCTTTATTACGATTAAGATGTAATTGTTATTCTCAATGTCATTGCATTTAATTGATTAAGAACGTGATAAAAATGTGTTTGTTTAATTAGTTACAACATTACAAAAAAAACTTCATTTATTTTATTCTGCCTTAACGACAACGTATACACATTATTATTTATTTCTGTAGTTTTGGAATTATATTGTTTTAATAAACGATTAAAAATTAATTATCACTCTCTTTGGAGAAGTAAAATTTCGCGAGGAAATCTAAAT
Organism: Agathymus mariae mariae; assembly: GCA_018251895.1. Taxonomy (NCBI): domain Eukaryota; kingdom Metazoa; phylum Arthropoda; class Insecta; order Lepidoptera; family Hesperiidae; genus Agathymus; species Agathymus mariae. Next base: position 2,998 of record DWPT01008094.1, read on the forward strand.
ACATAAAGTTTTTTGTTATGATTTCTAAGCTGTCTACTATACCAATCCACACGCGGCCAGCGTATTATCTATGGTCATTACATCATACTTTAAGAGAAATAACTACAACAGTGGGAAGGTCATGGATTGCTTTGAAATGTCAAGCTTTGTATGAAAGTTTAATTTTAATTTAATTACAAATAGTCACGCGCTACAGTGAATACTTACGACCAGTAGGAGTTTGAACGCATATCGGTTTGCTCCATACTTTGCCTTCTTTTTTACCTTATTCTCATTTCCTGGCCGACAACGCATCGGTGATACCTTTGGTCTTGCTGATGTCCGTGGGCGATGAAGACCACTTACCATCAGGTGGCTCGTCTGCTCGTTTGTTGGCTGTTACCATAAAAAAATAGTACCTATATTGCTACATCGATGAATTAAATACACATTTTTGCAAGTAAAAGAATCAACAAAAGAATCACTAAAACAGAAACAGGTAAAATTGACCGGGAAAAGTATAATATAAAGAGTCCATCACGAGTTCATTATATTTTTTTGCATAAACATGATTATTAAGTCGTAATTAAGGCATTGTCTAAGAAATATATAATTGCTTTATGGTCACAGCGAGGTCCATCGGGTAGGTTTCGAGGTGAGCGTGAGTTGGCTTCCTTGTTCAAGAACGAGTATTTAATAATGTATCACACTAACAGTATTACGCTGCTAGAAATGGACCTTTATTCTACGCTGACCTACCAATAAAAATCGTCAGTGATATTGAAGTGATGAAACATGGAACAGTCTTCTAATAAATTTGAAAAACCTAATAAAAACTTTATTGTTAAACAAGGTAGCAAAAGGCGACCTTATTCACAGCTCGCAGATGTGCTTCGGAGATGGCGACAGCTCATCATCTTGTAGGGCGTCTGCTCTTTTGTAGGCTGACATACTAAAACGATCTTATGGATTCAATAAATGCTTCTATTCCTTTTTACAAGGACAATTTGCACTAAAAAAAAAGGATATTGTTATGTATATGTCGAGTGATATTTATAAATTCAAAGCATTAGCAAAACTGCTTTAATAGTACTATAAAAACATGAAATATGAAAAATTAAATAATAATTCAAAATGTCAAAATTATGTAATTCGATAATAAGTTTAAAATATTTTTATTAAAAGTACCTTTATTACATAAATATTGCTGAAGGAAATTACATCAATATTTCTTAAAAACCATTCACAGTTGAAAACGAATATACCGGAATAAATGCGGATTTTAAATTACAGATATAAAACCAAATATTATATTTATACAATATAAAACATAAAATATAAACATTTCTAGTTATAACATCTCAATGGTTCTTTAAAAAACTTCAAATTTTCGAATCACAGTGAAAATTGTGAAGCCGTTGTAAACATATGCTTTTTTAATTTAAAAGTTTTTAGTATGACTTTCTTTTCTATTAAGCTTCTGAAGCAATTATTAAGAATTACATTTAAGAATCTCATTTCAAATTTAATTTTTACATTCCTATTAGGTAATGGAGACTAAAAATATCATTCAATTAATAATATATTTAGCATAAGAGATTCAAATAGACATTTCGAATTTATCAAATATATTTTTTAAATACCTACGGGTATTATTTCGCTCACTGAGATACATTGTTTTGATATGCGAACTGAGATCTTTTACACCTATTATATATTAATCTTGTCAGCATCTACGGATGATCTACGAGAGTTCTGCACAATTTTATCAATCCAGCGAAATAAACGGTTTGACATGTATAGAGACATAAAACATTTATAAGTTCTTTCATGCTCTGAACTCATGTAAAGTATACTGTATCGCTTTTGAAATATTTTATGACGAAAACACTTCGGTCTCGACTGTAAACAATATTAAGGACAGGAATGTGGCCTTAGTAAACAATCTTTATGGAAAAAAATATTTTCGTTTTGCTCGATTAGTTTTTTTTTTATAATATCAGCCGGTTCCAAAAAAATTATAATCTAGCATAATCAAAATAAATATATAACTTTACTATTAAAAATTATTAATAACTTATATAATTAAGTTTTAATTGACTAAATAACAAATTATTCGGAAATTATTAATAATGATGGCATTACGATTAAAATTTTTTTACATATGTGTAATAACACTTCAGTGAAAATTAATTAACTAACTATTGTGATGGTTTATGACATTCTTCTACACTGGCGCAAGTGCTCACGAAAACAAGAGTAGATAGTATGTCAACTCGTGGCACCATGCCCTCGATTCGCGGCTTCGTCTCTGTGTCAAACTTTGTCACGGCTCATACAGAGAAACACAAATGCAAACCCGCGATTCCTATTTCGCTCCTGTTACGACGTTTCCCGGGAACTGGTACCGCCGATGAAGAGAACGCATAATACCTGCGATTATACAGACTTATTTTCCACGCAATCATCACGCAAGAGTAAAGAGCCCATTTATTTTAACTTTCCGGCACTTTAATTCAACATACATAATTCAACATACATTATCTACTATCGATGATCTAACGGAGTTCCGAACAATTTACAATATCCGTTCTTAAATCTTCGAAATCAGGTATTACATGATTATTATGATATTCTCATTGATGTGTGAAGTTTGGCATCCCGGTCTTTGTTTTATTGAAAAATTTAAAACAGAAGACATTTTATTTAAGATAAGGGACATTTTAGCTCTTGAGCCGTATATTCACAACTTTCACCTAGTTTACAATCAAATCGGATACCCGGATTGATTAATGGGATGCATATTAAATTATTATGACACAGTATGTAATAATTTCGACACCGTTCAAATTGCCTATCTCAACCTGACATGTTACCGTCACGCAACAAAAAGGAAGACATGCCGGGCGAATCAAGTCCCTGATATAACCACTTGACTATTGAGGTCCAGCGATGTTTACAGGCGAGCCTTACGATTAGTAATTCCCCACACACATTGTCACATTCTCATTCACGCAAAGGACAATATTGGCACTTATTTTAACATGTCAGATTTATGTAGCGTGAATTTATAAAACTATATCTTGCAATATGTCTATTAAACTTATGATATTTATGATCAAACAGCCCAACTGAATGTCATTCATAACACGTGCAATTGCACAGTCACTTACTTAACATCGTCAGTTAGTTCTTACCACCTATTTAACGTTTGTGAAATTCTACATTGATGATTGCATAGTTACTTGGTAGAAGTGCTTCTAAACTGGTTTGTTTTAACATATTATAGTATTCAAAATGTCCCCGCGCTAATGAAAAGTAAAACTAACCACTAGTCGCGCCTGTGCGGTTCCACGTTACATAACACGACGTGCAGCCAATGACCTACTTACCCGATCGCTCTACCTAACAACAATAACAAAGTATGATACTAGGACATTAACATTTTGATAGAACATCTTCGGATATTTCTGTAATATGAACAGCCTCCGTATATAATTCATTAGAGTTCGCGCACTACCTTAGGAGTTGCAACACAATCGCAATCTTGTTACATCATAACCCACATACTGAACAACTACACCGAATGATATCATTTTATCACATTATCAGTGAATGAAGCGTGATAACTTCAATCAGCTCACTACTTTTGCAGCGCCTTTAAAAGTATATAAATATAAATATATTAATATCGTCTGGCCTGCCGCGTTATATCTTCGTATGTCATATTTACGCAGTATTTTCAAATTATTACTTAATTATTTTTAATGTTATCAAACATATATAAATGTAGTTTTTATATATATCTAGTTTTAATTTCTTAGTATGAATATGTAAGTTTAGTGTAAGACCATATTTAAAGTGATGACAGAATTAAATTTACCAACTTATTTAATAAAACAAATAAGTAATGGTTGTCGTAACTTGCACAGGAGTAAAAAAAATAATTAGAATGCCTCCACTGGTACAAATGTATTTAATTCTGATTAAACTTCAGTATCAATCATGAAATTGATCTAATCTCAAATTAATTAAATACAGATAATACTATCACAGGATTATCACGAATCGTGCTTACTAGCAAGACGTGAAAAAACGCTGTCATTGGAATCACATGCTATATTATATAAAATCACGTACTGAACTGACTCAGTTTTGGTCTTATCTTTTACCGATACACATCACCGTAAATACCTCCACTCTGAATTTAACAATCTGATATTCATTTTTTCTGGTATTGTTATTTTCATGACCTCATCATTTTTATTCAATGACTTCAAGGTCAATAATTTGAGCTCTTCAACCAGTCTTCAACACTTATGAAAGAATAACTTCAAAACAATCGACTCGTTTTTAAGATGACATCAGTCCTGTCTGCGATGGACTTTCAACGTCAGTGAGAAGTAGACGCTGCACACTTCCCATGTTTTTTTTTTTTCGTAGCAGATTATACTCGTATCAGTATCTTTCCTATCATCGGTGTGATATAACTAAAGAAAATAAGTTTAAATATTTAAGTTAATATTTATTAGATATTTTTAAATCAACCTGTAAATGGGTGTCGACAGTGGAACCTGAATTGTCTACAAATTTTGCGATAAAAGTTGTGTGAGATTCTGTCCTTGAATGGCTGAACGCACGGGTCTCAGGAACGTCTTTTACCCGCTATCGATAAATATTAAGATAAATACCTTCTGTAGCGTAAGTGATTATGTACTTTCTTAAATGAAATAAGTTTTACTCGTATACATACAGTGGTTGCGTCAACATAGAACTGTACCAGTGTAACGATTATCAAACAGCGTTCGATCGCGCTGATTCTCTCTGAACAATGTTGCTTTTATTTTGTTGGTACTCGTAAATACTTTGTCAAGAGCTGAATGGTTCGTAACCTAAAATACAAATAATTCTAATATTTTTTAAACATGCTACAAAATTTAGACCATATTAAACTTTATGTACCTACACAAACGTATAAACGTATCAATGTTTGTATATATTGCAAATATATGTATATCTGCAAATTGAAAACCAGTAAAATAGGCACCTGACGTTACCGACTGTTTCGCGACAATCCTATTTAAAAGTTATGAATTATTTCATTGTACCCAACTATTAGCCTCTGCAAGAAACAACAGAACTACTCCAGTAGAGACAACAAAATACGATGTGATAACCATGTAATTGAAAAGTACGCTAATACAATTGTATCACTGAGCTGAACGAGAATTATTATGTTTTACAAAACAAATGTAAAACGAAAGACAATTCACGTCAAAAGAAATAAAGTTTATTTCAAAAATACTGTGTAGCGCAGCACGTGATTGTTGAAGTGCAGATAACAATCTACATGTTTAATCTATCTACTTGCGGTATATTGTTATTTTAATATACAAGATATTGTAGTACGTAAATTTAAAATTTACGTGTCAACTACCTAAATTATATTATTATTATTATTCGTTAGTGGCAAGATTCAGGAATCGGAAGATTTGCTATTTTGTAGAAATCAATATCACAACAAAGTTTAGTTATAATGTTGTTTTATTATATTCGTAATATTGATTATCTACTCCAACCAATGAACATCTGTATCCAAATGAATATAGGAATAACAATTTATTTATTTGAAGTAGTTATCTCTACTTCGCTCAAGTGCCGATAAAAAATTATGGCGTACGAGATAAGTATTTGATGCAAGATATAATCTCATTTTTCTTTAATTTCTACACTATTTGCTATGCATAAATTTTGAATTCAAAATAATGCAATTAATATCGATGAATATCACTTTTACTGTTTAAGTCTTAACATGACAAAGAGTTAATTATTTTGAATTTACAGTATTGAAAAAGAAAAGATTTTTTTATTTGATCGTCAAATTACAATGTTGAAATCAGCATGCTGGATCTGTATTCGAACACTTTCTGGATAGGTACTCACTAAACTTAATAATACGCATTTTAAAAAACAGTTTCAATGACACTATTGTTTTCATTACAAATCAAAGCGTAGGCAACATAAAGATTTAACAAAAAGAAAAATGGACATTGTCTTTTTTTACACGGTCATATATATAATAAAATAGATAGTTTTGGTAAAAAATCTATGATTCCGCTAAAAGTATAAAGATGTAACGCTCATAGCCCGACGCGGCGCCGATTTGTAATAATTGCAAGTAACCGAATGAATACATGTGTGACAGCTAGTGGTGAATTTTTTGGGCGCTTCGGAAGATAACGTTAAACATTTAGCCCCACTTGTTATATTAACATTGCAGCCGTTAAGTCACGTCAGCGATACAAGAACTTCCGACACTTCCTAATTACCCCTCTACCAACCTACGCTTGAGTTGAGTGTTGCTTTAGTTGGCTACAATTATTTGAAGCCAGATTTGGTTGTTTTAAAAATTATTCAGAATTATAAGCATTTTACTAGGTATGTGTTTTCAGTTAGAACATAATAAACCATTTAAAAAAATACACGTTTTTCTATCATTCACTAATACCGAACAATCCATTTTCAAATGTTGATACATATGGTACGATACATAAAATGAATGTAATACAAAATATTTTAGTATAATACCTAACCAAATGAGAAGATCTTCCTTTAAATTTATTTTAAAATATTTGTCTTGTTTCAGATACCCGGAAATAGAAGAACAACATTGACTTTTGCCTCGTACTAAACCTCTTAATTGGTAATTACTTTGATATTTTGTCAATCATTCGTATTAGTAAATTTATTAAAAAAAAAGTTCATATAGTCTTGTTACTGTCACAAATTCAAAATAGTTTATAATTTAGGTATTTTATAAATACTTTTGATTGTGCACGTAATGATTTGCTTCTACTACTGGTTCGGTTCTTTATCATTGAGGAGAAGAAAGGTTGAAAGAAACTTTTCAACATATCTTTTAAACCCATATATAAAAATGACAAAGGTTTCAAAGCTGCGCAGAACCGGTTGCGGCAATAGTATTTCCAGACTTCCTTTTTATTAATGTATTCGTCTATACTATATCCTTTATCTACAAGCTAAACTTTTATTTGTCGCTTGAAAATTGTAATAGGTCAATTACATATGTGAGCAACACCATCTGCAATTGACTACCTAACCTACGTCAAATATGTCAAGTCAGGTAGTTAATTTAAGTCATGTAACTTGATGATACTGTACATATTTTTGAATCATGCTTTAAACATAATCTATATATATAAAAATCTATGCCACTTTTCGTTGTAATTTTATACCTCAAGAACGGGCTCACCTATCCAAACAAATTGTTTAGGCTTTGTTCGGACTACTTAGTAGATGGTTTATGTGAAGTTTGCACAAAATCGGTAGAGAGGTTCTTCATTTATCACATTTTTTGTAACAAATGAATTCAATAAATGGCGGATCATTTTGTAAATGGGGATTGTGCT
>DWPT01008095.1:0-10405 GCA_018251895.1 Agathymus mariae mariae
TTAGTAGAAGCATTTAGTATCTCAAAGGTCTCATCCAATTTTACATCCACGCCTTTTCTTATTAGTTTTGCAGAATGGTATAATCTTTAGTTGTTTTATCATCGGAATTGTTCTCATTTTAATTGGCTTCAAATTATTTTGTTTGCGCAAGCTTCGCTCAGTGTATCGGGCCCACAGGACAGACGAATGCAGGTGGGTTAGCGAGCTTCTCAGTATGTATGTTTAGCTGCCACAGCTAATACTAGCGACGCTATTATTGTATTCAGCGGGAACCTCATACATTATTTTGGTTAGATAGTATTACATATATTGACTCAAAGATATAAATTATATGTTATTAAAATTCATCTCGTCGGTTCAACGCAACGCTGCTATAGACGGACGGATCATTACGTCCATTGTAATTGATAAAATATATAGTTTGCTAAGTTTAACTACGTCTGGTTTAAATGGTCTCAACAACAAACATAAAATAGATTTAAGAAATGTTCTGGTTTCTGGTGTACAGTCGGATGGATATCGGACTGGTACCGGATCCTAGCCTCGAAGCCTGTTTCAAAATGAAATCAGGTGTTTAATTGCTTGCAGCTATCCGTATTACTAAGTACACGAAGAGTCTAAATTAATCGCACAAGAGAAACGCAAAGGTTATTTAATAAAGAATCTTCATCTTCATCTCTGTCTGCATGAAACACTTAAACACAATGTATTTTTGTATTAAATTTATAATTTTTTCCCACATCCTCCATTCCTATATTGCTTTATTATTTTGATAGGTACTAAGATATAATAAAAGAGGTAATTAAATACTGATCAACCCTTCTAAAGTTTTTACGGGTCCTGCTCATTCTAAACGTAATGCACTCAGGTAGGGTAAGGCAAGTTCGCAAAGCTTACTTGACTTTCTATGAAGGGTTTAAGGAGATTTTCAAGTTCACTTGGCTACCAGTAATCGAAAGGGAAACATGAGTGCTTAAAGGGCTCGTAAGTGTACTCTGTAGGACTCAGTACTCTGTAGGTCTGTAGGACTTAATTTCTTTAAATGCAAATGTAATTATAAATTTACATTGTTAGCTTAGGAATAGAAAGAGGAAGGAATAGTGAATTAAATATAGGAATAGTTATATTATAAGTTAATGCGTTCAACATGTTTAGACTTCATCACCACTTAACATCAGGTGAGATTGTTGTCAAGCATTAACTTATCTTATGTAAAAAAAAAGCTAGGATTAAAATTTTGCTTATGTCCATAAAATTCACGTAGTTTATTATCATATATTATTTTTAGGAACACGATATCATTAGTAAATGTTTACGTTTATATTTAAGATGATTAAATAACATATAATATATCGAGAGAGTACTTTTGTTTACTATTTATGTTAAGATTTTTTGTGACATTATCATACTGAGTTTTAATGCGGGGGTTGAGTGTGAATTTAGTTATTACTATCATTTGTGTGTTTGACATCAAACAATGAAATATTGTATTGTATTTCACACTTTGCATAATATGATATCTAGATCGAGGAGAACAGCCGGGCGCTAGAGTACCTGGGTGGGTCGCGCTGCGCATCAGTGATGTCGCAAGAGTCAGGCGCGGCAACCCCCACACACCGCGCCGAGGACCGGTGGAAGCAGGGCGCCAAGAAAACGCTGCTGCAATGGGTCGCCAACGCTCTGCCCAAGTGAGTTATCATCACCGTTACACTTAATTAAAAGTGGCAAAGCTAAAAGTTCCCTTTTAAACATTTAATAATAAAGAGAGAAAACGCCTAAAGCGTAGTGCTTAGCGATCGATATATTCTGCCTAAATCTATAGGAAACATACATGAGTTGAATGTATGTTACAATAATAAATCATTTTAACGTGCAAGTCAAAATCCAAACAGACCAGGGCAATGAGAACGGGGATGGCATTCACCAAGACATATAATGTCATATCGCGAGAAAATGATGCAAAATAAGATTGGTCATGGTAAGCGTTCTAGGCTACTGCAGGATGTAATTACGCTGATACTCTGATGGTATTGTAACTTATTAACTTGTACAGTCTGTAAAATATTTTAGATGACCGTGTTACAAAGTTGATAGTCACCCTTATGCTGAGCGAAGGGATATTTGTTTGTGATTTCTCATGTATATGTTCAATCACGCGTTTCACAATGAATCCTAGTGAGGGAGTGTGATTGTGAGATTTAATATACATATACTTGATCAGGTATAGTGAGTCTTAATGTCTTCTGTTTTATTTATTCACACAGGGATTCAAACATCCAAGTCACAGATTTCGGACCGTCGTGGCGAGACGGTATCGCGTTCCTGGCGATCATTGACGCGATCAAGGCGAACTTGATAAACTTGGCGGAGATGAAACGGAAGACCAACAGACAGAGACTGGAGCACGCATTCGACGTGGCCGAAAGCGAGCTGGGCATCGCGCGGCTGCTCGATGCCGAGGACGTGGATGTGGACAAACCGGATGAGAGGTCTATCATGACGTACGTCGCGCAGTTCCTACATAAGTACCCCGAACCTAAGGTGAGTGCCAATTTAAACCTGTAAAGGAGATATTTATACTTTAGGGTATAAACTAATTTTTTAACATAGCAAACATGTGTCCGGTTTCCGTGAAGGAGAATTTTCACTATACCTATCGTTACTATAATTTTTCCGCTACAATCCGAAGATTATAAGCTTGTCAGCGTACGAATAATAGAAATACACCAACATAGTTTCCACGAAAATGACTTATGAAGTGTAATTATTTGAAGAGTATTTTACAATATATCTATTCTCTTGGTCAACAGACTACAGGCCCCGATGCAGTGGCGGCAGTACAAGAGGAATACGAAACACTTCGAATGTGGCTCACCGAGCGCGTGACGGTCGTACAGCGGCAGTACGACACGCGCACGTTGTCCCGCAACTACGACGATTACGTTCACGCCGAACGCGAGAGGCTCGCCAGGGAACCCATATATCAGAAGCTCGAGAAACTTATGTATACTCAAAGCTTAGTCGCCATCACGCCCAAATCCTGGCGGGAGCTGGTCTCCCTCTGGATAGAGTTAGAGCGACTCCACAGAAGATGGCTATGGCTCTTGGACTCCGACCTTCCCGGCGACTTCCGAGTCATCGGCGAGTGGCTCGCCCGTGCGGAGTACCTTTTATACTTCGACGAAATCCCCACGAACCTCGACGAGCGAACCGCAGCCATAATTAGCGAGAAGCTAGAAGAGCATAGCTCATTCTTCGCCGATCTTCCCGATGTTATAGATAGATTCGAAGCGGCGCTCAGGTCACCGGATTCCTCTCGGATCCCTGCCGAGAGGCTCCAGGATATGAAGGAGAGACTTCAAACAGTCGACCGTAGGGCTCCCCAGAGAAAAGCTAGGTTAAAGTACTTGGAGCACAAGTGCTGCATAGTAGCGTTCACCGAACTTACGAAAGCGAAGCTAGCTACCTGGACCGGCAAATATGGTCGGGTGGACTATGTGCGTGCCTTATTAGAAGATTATGATAACTTTGTTACTAAGAACAAGATTTTCCAGGAGTTCGAAAGAGCGTATGTCGATATTAAGCAGGTCGCCGAGGAGTACAAGAGAGTGTGTGAAGTAGATAGGACCGAAGCAAGAGAAATTGATGCCTTTTTGAGAGATGTCTCAGAGACTTGGAAGAGAGTGGCCTCCGACGTGCGGTGCGCTAGAAGTGTACTGGAGGAAGTGATTGCTCATTGGGAAAGATGGACCGTATTGTCCGAAGAATTCACTATTTGGTTGGACAAGGCTCAACATATGCTGAGAGTATCTGAAGATGAGAGCTTGGAGTTCTTCCAAGACTTGACAGTTTGGAAGGAGAAACATCAGCGCTTAGGCGATGCCGCTGGCTTCCTAGCGGCGACGTGCTCTGACGATATAAGCCCAGAAATTAAGAGAAAATACATAGAAATTACTGAAAGATGGGAACGTGTCTGGGAAGAAGCGGAACGGTGAGTATTGTTAATTTTAAAAGAAATTCTCACTATATTGCTGACAATGGTTGTATTTTCTTAATGAACAAATTTACCGAAGTTACGTCATTACAACCCATATCGTCCCACTGCTGGGCTCGGGTTTCCTCGCAAGTTTTCCTCATGATGTTTTCATTCACCGAAGAACCTTTTCGAACTTGCGACTCGCGTATGGGTGACCTATGTTCAAAGCACCAGGCTATCACTGCTTAGGGAACCGAAGATTTGCTATTCTTATTACAACGTGTGCTATGTATAATTCTGTGTCTTTGTCTGATCATTATTTTCGTGTAGATACGTCCGCGGCGGCGATGCTATCCGGCACCGGCGGGAGTTGGCCGCTGGCATTCAGACGCTGGACGCGTGGTTAGCGCGCGCGGAGAGTCTGTTGGCGCGACAGCCGCGCGCCACCACCGCCGACATTCAGGCTTACATTGACCAGTTGTTGCAGCTCAACGAGGAGATCGAACAACATGAAGAGCTGTTCAAGACTATCAGCAGGTTAGTTCGTTTACGTAAATGATTTTTACAAGTGTTACAAAGGTTCTCTGTGATAAAAGATTTTGCTTGATGGCTGCCATAATATTTGACTCTTAATCTGATCTGCTGGCTCGATTTATTCATTACTCAAACTCACTCAATGGGCCTCAACAGTGCAACCGCCGTTGTTCTGCTTGATGCCTGGGCTCAGTAAGTAAATCAAGACTCTTTCATTGAAAACACAAAGAAGAACTAACTCAATTGTAGACTAAGCCGGTGTGGTGTATGGTCTTCAGTTATAAGCGACCCATTCAAGTCTCAATTATAGTGCTAAAGTCAAATAACACATTTAACACGTTATATTTTCAGAACATTCCAAACAGCGATTGCAGAGCTGCCGCGAGACGAGGTAGAGGCGCGCATGTCGCAGCTGAAGCAGCAGAAGGAGGGTCTGGTGCGTGTGCGCGCCAGCGTGCCTGCGCAGCTGCACCGCCACCGCCAGCTGCTCGTGCAGCATGAGTCGCTGGAGAGCGGTCAGCGTGATCTTGCAGCTTGGCTCGATAAGGCCGAAGATGCCTTAACCAGCCTTACTGATACGCGCCGGTGAGGAGCTTCACAGTCACTCCACGGTGTTAGGACTCCTCGTATCATCTGTCTGTAACATACTTACAATAATTAAGATATCACAAATAGACAAAATGCGAGTACAGTATGACATAATAATCGGTACTGGCTAACAATGGCACCGGTGGCCCTTTGTTAATTAAGCACAGTGATAGCTATAGTTCCAGTTTAGTCTCACATCATGTGTCTATTTAACATAAACCCATCGGTATTTTAGGCATGCGTCAAAGAGTACAATAAGACCGGGTCCTCATTTATTAGTTCACTTCTGCCAAACTCCTCTCCATGATTGTTGTAATAACGTTGTCAAAATACATGTAAGTGTCTGAAAATAATAGATTAGTAACTTTTGTCGTTTATATGCTTTGACAGCGTGGTGATAGAGGAACGTTACGAGAGCCACCGCACATTTTTCTCGAGAACGACGTACTACCGCTCGATGCTGGAGAGCAAGAACAAGGTATTCCAGAACATCGTGAAGGCGGCCGACGCCGATCGCAGCGCCGACGTGTCGGAGCAGGTCGCGCTCATGCGACACCTCAACGAGAGGTGAGATCAGTGTGCTTAACAAGGTGCCCAATGAACTTTGGTGGATGTTAAACAAAAAAAGGGGTCCTTAAATTTAATTGTAATGGTTTTATGTTTTTACACGTTTATTGAATAACAGTATTTAGTATTACATCAATTATTTAATGTAAGTAAAATGATTATGTGTACCGAACTGTACACGTATATACATGTGTACGCCCACATTGGGTTCGAATTATCGGCCAACTTAATTTTACAAGTGTAGTCGGAATATTGTCTCCGACATTTATTTCTTCTGTATAACGGAAGGGAATTAAAGGGATATTCAGCTCAAAGAGCTGATAGAGCGCCACCGAACCATATCATCGACTAAAGATGTGCACGTGCTCTGTATCTGTGAATCGCCTGACCATATTCGTCTCAAGGAAGTATGTAGATAATAATATTTTAAAATAATTTTTTCAAATTAAACAATTATATTTGAACATTTATATTTCGCTTACGTCCAATATCGTCTAGGTTCGCTCACGTGTCGTCCGAATCGACTCGCCGCGAGGCCGAGTTGCAACGCTTGGTGCGCGCGTGGGAAGACTTTGAAACCAAGAAGAGAGCCGTGGAAGAGTGGGCTTCTAGAGCTGAAGCATTGCTCGCCGATAACAGAGTTGACTCCAAACAGGCAGTGGACTTCCATAAGAAATTCTTCCAGGGCGCCGACGAGAGAGCGGTGTCAGAGCTCGTTCGCTCGGGAAGAGAGCTTGTCGAGGTTTGTATAATCGTGGAATTGGGTCAGTGGGAATGACCCATTTTCTCGTCAACTGAGACATTGTTTCGTAGTGTTAATCACAGACAAACAAGGAGGCCACACGATATAAAGTTTTTACACTAGCGGCTCTAGTTGACATTATTATAAACATTGAAACTGAAACACTTTAAAATATTACAAGCATCATTTTAAAAGGAAGCTGCTAGCTAACATCCTGGTAAGCAACGTTACGGCCATACACAAATACAATTAAGGTGAACCTAGATGGTAAAGACCTCGACGACCTTTAACAGAAATGATCAGACGACGTTGCCACCTCGTTGATTAAGAAGAGAAAGGCTTAGCTTCTTAAAGTCTAGCTAAGTAAGCTATCGCTTAATGATCTCTTTCTTCTCTTAGCTGGTGAACGAACAGGATCGTCCTGGAATAGTTCATTCGGTTGAGGATTTACAACGAAGGTGGCGCGATTTACTGGACCGCGCACCCCCACACCTGATGCGCCTGGAGTTCCGACTAGACGAGGCGATCTTCCACCACTGCATTAAGGACATAGAGAAGGAGATCGTATATGAGGAACAGGTGAGATTTGATATGTGTATATATATATATATATATATCTTCGCCGATATTCGGTTAGTTATAGCCATGGCAATTCCCGAAAGTCAAATTTGCATATTTGCAACATAGTTCAACCTTAGTAAGTACATGATGAATCTGTGATAATGATCACGTTTAAAGTTTAAATAAATTGTAGTAGATCCGTGTATTTAGAGTATATGTACTGTGTATTTACATGTACGAAAGCTTTCTTCTGTTTAATGCTTCCACTGAAATATTATTATAAGGGTTGCTTGGTTTATGACCTAATGTGGAAACGAGACGAGAAAGTATGCAGATTTCTTCCCCAAAAACGTAAAATAGGTTTCGGTAATTAAAGTACAAATGATTTAAATATTTCCGACAAATCAATTGCAGTATCATTTGTTTACAATAAAATGTATTTAACAGTTTGATGGTGTTTTCTTTTTTAAATCCAGGCCTATAATCAGAGCGACGACGCCGACAGCATCCTCATTCGCAACGAGGAATACTTCCGCAACCAAGGTAAAGTCATGCAGGTGGAACACTGTCTTCAGAACCTCAGCAAGATAGCCACCAGCTATAAGCACCAGACTGGCGACTCGGCGTTAGAGGAGTCGCTGCGCAGGTGTGAGCAACAGTGGGAGGGCACAGTGAAGAGGGTGGAACACTTCAGACAGCAACTGCAACGGATTCCGGCCAAATGGGACGCGTACAGACAGAAGTTTGCGGAGATGGAGCGCTGGATGGACCACGTCGACAAGACTATGGATAGTATCGTTAGAGAGGTAGACTCGGCTGAAGCATTTGAGAGAGAGAAGACGATATTCCAGGTAAGTGAGTTTTTTTTACACTAGTCCCCAATGAATTTGTAAAATTATTTTTATAAGTTTTGTGGCTTTTATGAAGTTATTTGTTAACTTAGATTATTTTAATGCTTGCCTTGGACACAGCTAAGGGAGCTAATGGTAAATACTTTCAATCCAAATATAGTGTTTATCAAATGTACATTTTTAAATAATCGAATAATTTTTGATTACTGTTAATTTATTTAAAATTCTATTTTCTTGTTTTAATAATCCTCTTCTTTTGTTTTATATTCACTTTATAAGTTTACAAAGCAAAAGATGAATTAATTGTGCTATCGTTTTAATATATTTTATAGAACATTTGTCGTGAAGCCGATAAGAAGCGAGAAGATATGAAGTGGCTCGTCCAAACCCTGGACATGCTGTCTAACCACTGCTCCGACACTGAGGCTCAGGAGGAACAAGTTAAACTTGAGAATCTTATCGCTAGATACAAGAATTTAATACCGACAATAGAAATCACCATGATAAAGACAGAAACCTACACACGGTGCTACACATATCGACGTGAAGTGCATGAGGTTATTTGCATATTAGAAAGCGCGAAGCAACAGGCAAAGGTTGAACCCGAGCCACAATCGCTACAACATGTTGAACAATTAGTGTTAGAACAACAAGCCGCGGTCCAAAAACTTGACCGTCAACGACCTTCGGTCATGTCTATGCTTCAACGAGGCAAGGAACTGATAAGAGATGCCAACGCGCCGGCTTTCGTTCGTGAGGACGTAAGGAATCTAGAAAGTGGTTGGACTACCGCTTACGATTCTAACACGGAACGACTTCACAAGCTCCGTGACACGCAGAAGGTGTGGTCAAATTATGAATACCAGAAGGAGGAACTATTATCGAACATTGACAAATTCGAAAGCTATGTTGCCCATCCAGGCTTGGAACTTGGTGTCAGTAACATCAGCCGAGAACTCCAAGAAACAAAAGCGATAAATGCAGAGGTGGAAAAAGCTAAAGCTGAAAGATTACCTCAGTTACAACAAGCCTACGCTGAACTTCAATCTCTTACAGCAAATAAGCCTAAACCAGTTATTGAGACTGATTTGAAAACGATAGAACGTAAGCTCGGAATAGTGCAAGATGAAGTGCAACATAAAGTAGAGCATTTAGAAAAATTCAACGAAGAATACGTAAGGATTGAACATAAACTTGAACATATTCGTGAATGGATTAAGAAGGAAAGCCCTGCTCTAATATCACAAATTCAGTCTGAAAATATTACTCCCGAAGAACGTGTAGAAAAATCACAAGCATTAGAGAAAACTATAAATGAGAAATTAGAAATTATTAGAGGTATTGCAGATCAAGGAAGTAAATTAGCAACTGAACATCGCATACACGATGCTAATCGACTTAAAGGAGAAGTGGTTCTGTTAGAGAAAATGATAGCTGATCTTAAACGGTCTACAGAACATACAACTAAAGTAGTGGAACACGATTTAGCTAGCTGGCAAAAGTATCAAAAAGGTGTTGCTGAGATAAAACCTTGGATTGAGGAAGCAGAGATCAAATTAGGCAATATCCCTAAACCTACAACGTTGCCCGAAGCGCAACAATTACAACAACAATCTAGAGCTCTGATTGCAGATTGTGATAAACAGCTTATGAACTTGCAAATTTTGTCCAGCGTAAGTCATCAGCTTTCTGGTAAAACTAGTGCCCCTGATGAGGTAGACGCCATTCATTCTAGATGGGCTATTGTTCATGATTTAGCTGATCAGTGGAATAATAAACTGGATAAACTAGTGGTAAATTGGGATAACTTTGAACGGGAAGCAGAAAAATTAGAAACATGGATTGAAAATGGGGAGAAATTGCTCAGTAGTAGAGTTATTAACGTTGATACTCCACAAGTTGAAAAATTAGATAGAGAACTTAACAAACTGAAATCATTCGGAAATGAAATTTCACAACAACAAGCAAAAATAATAAGCTTGTCGCAAACATGTGACAACATTTGTCATAGCATTCAGCCGGAAGGTGCTGCTTTATTAAAGAACAAAGTTGCTAATATTAAACAGAGAACTAATGCCCTCGCCGACACTGTTAGGTCGAGAGTAAATGAACTTTCCGATAAAATTATTGTAAAACAAGAGTTCCTAACTAAGTTACATAATTTTGACAATTGGATAACAGACTTTAGAAGAAAGACTGAAAGCTATGATCAAATCGCTGCTGACAAAGTAGAACCGACATTACAATCTATGCACGTATTACTTCAAGAGCATGCCCAAAAAGCTCCGGAGTTTACAGAAATTTATAATGAAGTAAAGAATATGACTCTTGCGTCACATCCAGACGAAACTCGTTCTTTAAGTGATACATATTCTAATATCGCTGAACATTACCAGGTCATTGAATCAAATATACAACAAAATAAGAGTGTGCTGCAAAAGTGGTCTGACCTCCTTAATTGGTATGAAGATAATAAGCAGCAGCTTGGTCATCTTCAGTACCAAATCGAGGGCCCAAAACTAACTCCTGAAAGTTATGAAGTTTTGAGGCAAGAACTAGTTAATATTATAACGAAAATTCCGGAAT
>DWPT01008096.1:0-10405 GCA_018251895.1 Agathymus mariae mariae
TAACATTTTAACTTAGTAAGTTAGTTTAATAAACACTATTAACCCTTCTTTTTAGTATAACTTTTTATACAGCGTCTGTTAGTGATCGCGTAATGCCGACTAAATCGTTTGAATTCATTTTAGCAAAACATATTTATTTATCAGGAAGTTTTGTAGTAGTGACAACTCACAAATCAAACCGACACATCGATACTAATATTATAAAGGGAGAGCGCGAGTTTGGTGAATTTGTATATAAACGGAAAGTTATCTCGGGAACCACGGCACCTATTTGAAAAATTCTTTCATCATTTGAAAGGTACGTTATTTCATATGGAAATAAGATATATATCAAGTGTATATCTATAATAATTCAATATTGAACTCGAAAGAAACTGGAATAGACTGCCGGTTTAAATAAAAAGCACTTACAGTCCGACCGCTTATGTCGATATTAGGTGACGGATGGAGTTTAGTAAGTGTTGTAATTGCAGAATGGCAGAACTTTCTTAAACACTTCCGTGCTTCAGAGGTCCTGTTAAACCATGCGGGAACCCTTCCTTCTCACGATTTGCTTCTCATTACTCCACGAATCGCCAAGTACAATACGCTCTGAGTCAACCCAATTAGAACGGGAGACGCGTATCCTACAATGAGGACTCGATGGTGTGATCGTATATTGCTATACAGCATAGTGTTGAATCAGTTTGTTTCTTATATAAGTTTAAAGTAATGAAATATCCAAAATCCAAAAACTTGGCAATCACAAGATAAGAGATCTAACTAACAACAAACATTAACTCGAGAACTTTTACTTTATGACCGACTGAATGTGGACTGTCGTGACACTCTTGTGGGAAAGCGAGTAAGTTATACAACAATTTACTATACGAATAAACAAACAGTGTCAGAGGACCTGCCAAAGTTTGAACAATATAGATCCGCTAAGCGAATGTTTTCAGGATTAACTGTCTGCTCGCCAATCGTAAGAATGCCCTTTGACCTTTCTCGTTTTACCTTTTGTTTGAAATCAAATGTTAACAATAGAAGTGATACATCATCGTCATCGTTACAACACATTTTGTCCCACTGCTGGGATCGGGTCTCCACTCTCAATGAATGTTAAGGCCATAGTCCGCCATGCTGGCCAAGAGCGGGTTAGGAAACTTCAAATACCTTTGAGAACAGTGGTGTACAGTAGTGGCCTCGGGAAGGATGATGGTACGTGTGGCCGTGTACCGTCAATAAGATCAGATGGTGCGGGCCGGGACATGGGCACTACGCTCAGAGGACTCCGGTTGCTTTCCTATGGAGATCCCAGAGTCTTGAGACTTAGCGCTGAGGAAGGTCACCGGGGGAGTTTTAGTGCGGTAAAAATCCCACATAACCCGGCGTCGGTCCCACTTTACCGGGGACCTTTAAAAGGTTCCCCTCGAAAAAAGGCTATGATCTACGAGATACATGGTGGCTGTTATTTATTATTTAGTTGTTAGAATTTTTGTCTGTTTGTCTGTGCGGTTGTTCGCACTAGTCTCAAAAACGGCCTTACAGATTTCTCTCTGGTTTTCACAAATATATTGCAGTAAGCATTACTTAATACTTAAAGTTTGTTTCATTGCAATCCGTCCATAAATAAAAAAGTTATGAATTATTTTAAAATAATGCGGCGACCATTTGTTAGCGTGAGGCGTAGTTTTCCCGAAGAGAAGCGACGGCAGTTTGTTAGTAAATAATAATTTTATTTCCAAAAAATACTTCAATTTCTAATTCAAAATACTTCTTCTTCAGAGACTCGATGTCCAAATGCGTTCATCGTTGGTAACAATTGAGACGTAGCATTTGATTTCAATAAAATCATTGCTTTTTAATCACAATTAATAAATATTTTTATTCAATTAAGAATGTCATACAATATACTTATTTCTTCGAGACTGTGGTTATGAATAATGGTAATGGTAATGATACATACCAAGTATGTTACCTTCATCGATGTGGTAGCACTGGAACTTTTTTATTACATTATATGAAAGCTATCACTAACATGTCTTTTATTAATGGCGGTGGTAATTCAAATAATCTAGGTGGTACTTAAAATATAAGCGAACCTAAATTGAAAATTGCGATGGCCATTAAAAGTCGAAATACTCGTAGGAATCAAACTGATGGATCGATCATTCAACGAAGTAGCAGTAATGTCAGTAAACTTCACGTGAACTAGGTTCTTTGGAATATTTTATGTTTATTTCCCTGTATTTTTATATACTCAAATGCTATACAATTGACTTTTCACATTTATGTGAGCCACGTCTGGAGTTGAGAACAGTTTTGGTGTCGGAAGCGGCATTACACTGAGCATTAGCTGCCGCGATAAGCGTCTCACAAATTGCTACGAGCACGCGAAATGATAAAACTGTAAATTTTTAAAGCCAGTTGTTAATATTTTTCCACGTTTTATTGTATCGAATTTATAAAACACTAGCAGTCCGTCACAGTTTTGATATATACTCACTTGATATATAGCATATGTTCATCGAGAATAATTTACCTTTCAAATGGTAGTTTTTTCATATAAGTAGTTTTTTCATATAATTCACACTCTCTCTTAGTAATATTATAGAATAGATTACTAACCAATGTAACCCATATATCTATTTACTTAGTAAGCAAATGCAAGGTTTTTTTTAATTACGCTTGAACTACTACGAAGTGTCCGTAAGCAGATTAAACCTATTATATACATTTCTTCGTGATCGGTTGATAATTATTTTATAAGAGACAATACTATACACAACATATGTTTTAAACAATTTTATAAAATGTAAGACATCTTCTTTGAATATGTCTGGACGTAATCGCTAAACACAACAATATATACGGGAACGTACGAACAAAAAGAAATATAGATGGCTTATCCTTCAAGCAGCTGCATTTTATAAGAAAAATTCTTGTGTTATGAGGAAAATTCTCACGAATAAAATTCAATATACCTGTACAATACGCATGATCATGCCTTGAATCGATACGGCAGGGCGGAGCTTATAAAGAAATATAGCCCGAAATATTTAATTGTAAATACAAAATTACTAGTGTTAATCATCACTTGATTTTAAATACCAAAAATCAAAAAATTGATGCATAACTTTACCTACGTTTAATAAGTTTTAAAATAAATTTGAGTTTATCATTTCCATTCTGAATCCCATTGGTCAAAGAACTGAACGTGTCTATAAAAAAAACAGAAGTGCTAAAACTTTGCAATAATGGTGAAGAATCCATTAAGCATTAAGCTCGCCATTTGTACCTTATTATATTATATTATAGTCAATAAAGTTTAAATAAATCAATAAATAAATAATCTATGCAACGGCATTGCTGTACTTGATTGACCACTTAATATTGATACAATCATTTCAATTATAGGTGAAACTGTGAATAGAACAGCATGTTTATCCTTCACAACGATTAATCATATTACGCTTTATTTATAACGACAATAAAATTTTAGAAATCAATGAATTAAAAAGTAAAAATTATTAACAATTTTGCTCTTGAACATAAATTGTGTTTATATTTTATATTTTTTCTGTAAATACCATTACGAGACTGAATAAAAAAATAACCTTTTTTATCTGAATGATATATATGTGTTTATGTTTGTAGCCGACAATCGAGCAGACGAGCCATCTGATGGTAAGTGGTCACCGTGGCCCGTGAACATCAGCAAGACTAAAGGTATCACTGATGCGTTTTCGGCTAGGAAGAAGGTAAGAAAGAAAGTACTGGCTCTCAAGCACCAGCCGGAACACGACGAGTCGTTTGGCGGGTAACTCAAGCACGAGGGAGGTAGCCTAGCTAGGCAGCCGTCATGGAAAGATAATAATGCCAGAGATAATATAAATTACAGTATAATTGATAGTAATACTGACAATATAATCCTTAAGCGAAGCCCTACCACCAAGCAGGCTGGGTTCTGTCGCCTCTTACGACAACCTGTTTTATCAACATGGGATTGGGGGAATACAATACACAATACTGCCACAAATTTTAACATTCTTATACCTAATTTATTTGACGCGTTTACCCTAAATGTCAAATAAATCTTTTACGTAATTTCATACGGGATCATGTGTAAATTCAGTAGCAAGAATATATCTTCCTTGTAATGTTTAAAAGACGTTATTCGGCAAAGAATTTAAATTTCTCGTCGAGCATTGTACAGGAAGCTGTTATTCAACGCCCTCTTGCGTTGTTCGGCAATAAATTAATGGGGGTGGATAAAACCATTGAGTACTTCGATCTACGATTGCGGCTGCAACGGAAGTACTCATGAATACTATTTTCAATAAATTACAATTTAACTGTATGGAATACGACTTTCGGATAATCGTTGAATCTAGGATTAAAGCGACTTAGTTATCGCTGGAAAATACTGTAACACAGGGTAATGGGCCATTAATTTGACGCCGTTGAAACCAAAAAGCAATAGCTACAGAACAAAAAAGATATGGTTATTCAATAAATGATTAAATTTAGACCGACAGTAAGATTGACATGAAAAAACCCAAAATTACAAATAATACTTCCTACGCTAAAAATATCAGGAAATTTTTATTATCACATAAAGTATAAAAAAACTTACGCAGTTTCTGAATTGTTGGCTATAAAGCTAAAAGTTTCACTATAACAATAACATCAGCAAAGTTTAATCCTTTAGAATGACAATTGGGGCGCAAAAAATAACACGAGAGTGCTTTTATTGAGCTACTTGTTCTAGTTTATTATGATTAGGCGCAGAATTCTACGACATTCGGGTCACATTTGACCGGTTTTTCGGTGGCTTATCCTAAGCTCCGACGTATTTTCCAACTTATTTCTATTTCCTTGAAATTCTTAACATCCTTAGTAAGAATAGTATGAATGTCTTGCAGCCAAAGAGATTTGAATGTGACAGCTTCAGCGGTGAATTTGTAGTATGATATAGCCTATACAAACTTAAGACTTAAAGATTGGGCCGACCATCAACTAGTGAGTGAACCGCTATCTATTTTCAACCACATCTATACATATGATTAAATAATAACTGATCGCTTTCTGTACATTAACGATGTATGTCAAAAAGTATTATAAGGGGCCTTTATTAACGCAATAGACCCTAAAGCATAGTTGTTGGAATTTCTGTCTGTTTGTCTGTGCATTTGTTCACACTAATCTCAAAATTAGAGGAATATTTTTTCTAATTTTCAATCCTTCTACTAATATATAAGTACATATCAGAATTATAATAACATTAACGTCAAATTATTATTTGGGATGTTATGCCTGAAATTTAACTTAGACTGAATGTACTAATTCACTTAATATTAATTCGTTTTAAACTATACATAATTAATACGTAGCGGTTGTAATTCGTATACGAAATGATGTAGATTTATATATTTTAATAATTCCGTTCGTCCAAAGTGCAAGTATCCCCTTATAAACCCGCTGAATTAAATGGCTTCCTGCTGTTTTATCATGGTTCTCTTTCCTTTTGCAACATCATTTCTTCGTTTAAGATCCTAATTGCATGTTCTAAATTCAAAAAATATCGCAGCGACTGAAGCTACGTGTCGTTAGTCTAACTACAGCTTTGTCTAAAATATCTAAGTTGTCAGAACAGTGGACGGTTCTTTATTATTAAGTTTTTATTACAGTCCTGCTTGATTGTAATTACAATCTTGCCAACTTAATGAGAGCTAATATTTACTATCCAAGGAACGTGAGGAAACGTGAGAAAACAAAAGAGGTAATTATCACCGTTCCGCTCGATACCATAATTATGGAACAAGACGTAACACGTTTTTCTCTTTCTCTTATCAACGATAATCTCATAATGTATCTGTCATTATTACGTATTAGCAAAACCCGTAGCCGCTGACGTAACATTGTAATAACGTTATCCGATGTAGGCGAGCCGCTATAACTTCTGACATCATTGCCGTGGCATTTTTGGTTGATTGCTACGAGATAAACGAGCATAGGCCCCGAGCACTATTGGTTTCGGATTTCTCAAGGGGAACTTACATAAATGTAACCGTCCTGTCAGTGATCCAATCCGAAAAGCTGTGATCCTAGCTTTTCCAGATAAACATACGGAATACTTTGGACAGATATGTATAGGCTTTCTTGAGTAGTGAATCGCAATAATTTATGATGGTGATAAACACGTGACGTAGAATTATTATTTTCTTTTGATTTTGGAGTCAATTACTTCACGACTAACAGCGGTTCGTTATTTATGAATCACAAATATAATAAATAACATTTCACAACTAGCTTCATTGATTTGTGGTACATATGTAAAACAGCTATTTATGATATTGCCGAGATAGACATATATGATATCAATGATAATGGATAGCAGTTGGTTCCAGATAATTTTCGATATGATTCTTGAATCACCAATTTCCATTACTTAAGTTATTACCGGAATAATAACCAAACAATAAGATTGGCTTCAGTTCAAAATACAACACTCATCAACTGATTTATCATTTGACATCATTAATTAATTTAAGTGGATTCAGCAGATCATCCAACTTGGAGTGCGTAATGCAAAAGACCTATAAAGACAACAGAATAAAATAAGAAACGGAGTGTTTATAGTCTGTACAATGTTAGTTTGACCTGCCAATAATATCGATTGGAATTGGAGCTATATAATATAGCTTAATGTTGAGGTAATATATACTGAATGTTCTTCAGTTTAATATTATTTTAATACACAAGTTTTAACCCCCCTATTCTGGGAGACTCGTATTCTATATGTTGCGTAATCGAATTGTGATAACCATTATGATAGGCATAATAATTAAAATAATCAACCTTTATCAATTCAGTTTGAAAATAACTTATCTAAATAAAATCATTTTATTTAGTTCATCAATACACCAGTCAGAATTTACAAACTTCCAGTAGCGACCGTACCTGCAACAATTAAAACAAGTATTAATTTGACGGACTGAATAGAATGTACAGTACGAAATATAACTGAAGTATTGCGGTGTGTATTTTGGAGTAATAAAACTTTTCTCAGTAACAAAAGGGAATGTGTATCGCTATTTATATCAGCGACACTTATATAAACGGTAAAAAGGTCTGTAAACGTGATAAATGCCGTCTCTTTTAGTTAAAAAGGCAAATAAACAGCCATCGTAATAAAGGGTCTTTCTTTTCTTTTTCAGTGACCATTGGGTCTTTGCCTGTCCGTATATATTTCATCTTTTCAATGTTTTATCGCTCCACCGACGAGGGAGCTCGGACAATTGAGAAACTCGCGATGTTAAGGATTATTTATTAAAGGGGTTTTAGAACTAGATAACCGATGCGCTTGTATAAAAGAGAAATATAAGAATATTTGCTCATGAAATCATGACAGTGTTAAACACGAATTAGAACTTGTCTATTACGAAAAAGATCAAGTCTATGTTCTCGATATGCCTACACTTTGTAAGCTGTGATACAAAGAATCCTGATAGTATATAAGAATGTGACCGTTTAATTTAATTGTAAAAATATTGTTAATTTGATTAATGATAATAATTGAGTACAGTTGAGTGATGACAAGCGCAGTACGATGTGGGATGCATGTCGTCTGGTGACAAAACTTTATGAGCATTACTGGCCTTCAGCGGATGCAATAAGAAGACTTTAGATACTTGAATACTTTTAAATACTTTTTGAGTACCTATCCAAAGAACAGCCTATACTTACTTCAGTTTACCGCTTCCAAGGTTTACACTAAAGAAAAGTGTTGGATTGCGTTTAAGGCTTGTTCTGTATATTTTGTTGTGAGAAAGACGCACGCCCTCAGATGGAAGCTCATGTGTTTTAGTTCAGTATTATTAGTGAGGTCATGGTATGTGAAATGCTCTGTAGAAACCACTTCAGTAAAAATATAACTGTACCCCTTTACTTCGCTGTTATTAAAATTTCTCTATTATCTGTAACAATAAATTTCAACTTTTTTGTTAATTTAAGGTGTTACTACAAACTCAGTAATGAAAACAATTATTTTGATTTCGAATTAACAGATATATCAGGGTATGAACCGGATGCTTGGTTTAAATCATTCAATTACCACTGTTGCATTATAAAATAAATAATAAATAAATAATGACTTATATATAAATGTTGACTTCACAAAATTTAACTCAGGTTTAACCGATTCTATAGCTACAACTAAATATAAAACGATGTTAAAATGAAATATTCTTGTGGGCTGTTCCAATAGTGCAAGCATCAATTAATGTTGCACATAATTTTGCCTTCACTTTTGCCATAACAGTGATTATTTCTTAAATGTAAAAAAGCTTTATGTTTCCCAGGCTTCTATTTATATTTTTCGATATATCTAATTATTTGATTAGCCCACACCGTAAAATGCGTGCAAGTACCGCCCTTAATTAACTTTTATTTTGAAATTTTGACATATTCAACAATTATTTTTAATGAAAATAAATAGTTCAGGCTATTTCATTAAGGAAGTACCTACTATTTCTACGTAACAGCAGATGCATTTTATCGGTGAAAATATTTTTTGGAAGATTCAGTGACTGTTACATACAGAAAAATTCTCAATTTTACTTATTGTAATATTGATTAAGAAATACATTCGTACTAACCACAACGAAGAGGTATGTAAAGTTCATTAGATGAGGAAGTTATCAATATGAAGGTATGTGTGGTGTGATTATGTAAATGGTATAGATGAATAAACACAAGACATCTGGATTATTTGTTATATTCCAAGCACATTCAATGACAAAAAATGTACGAACACGTGGTTGGACATGTTTTAAACAAATCATAATAGCTTTTTGGGGTCTCAATATGTCAGATCTTATAAATAGTTTTTGAATAAGACGTTTCAAATTCTTCAATTTCTTAACTTCACAATTTAAATTTCACTTCTTAGATGATAGTATGAACGCCAAGCAATTCTACACAGAACTGTTGCTTTTAGTTTCTCCCAAACTGCAACGAAATTATCCTTTTGGGGCTAATTACACTAGCTCCCAGATCTTCACATCTTGCCTCAACCGGAACACAGCTCTGTGCCTTTGTTAAAAACAAAGCATGTGAACTACTCAAGCACCTTTGTTACCAGCTATGGGTTTTTGACAAATTTATATAGCAAGTCTAGACTTTTTAGCAAGACCCGTAACCACCAACATATGTCAATCTTACAGGTCTGCGTAAATTTTTACTTAAATTAAACGAAACGACAGTCAAATAAAACAGTTCAGTCCCAAATCGCATTCACGTGGTACACGGTCCAGTAATTTATATTTGACCGGAAATATTTCTTATTTTCTATGGAAGTTTTAAGACTCAAGATTTCTGTTATGGTTTATAAATCATAAGAGCCCGATAGGTATTGACTTCTCTTGTTTTATAATTTTTGGTTAAGTGCTTTCCAAAATAGAGGGGAGGTGATAAATATATATGTGTCTGACAACTGATGCCTTAGTAAATAAACTCTACACATTTCGAGAGGTACCCTAAGCCCAGCTAAGGATATACCCAGATATGAATGGTAATAGTGATGCTAATACATATGTAGGTTGTAAAATTATTTTACAGAGGCAGTCAAACTACTTCCACGCACAGTCAAACTGCTTGCATTAGGACACCATAGCGACGGGTCAGGAAGAAGAGTATTGGAGCTCTAGACTTTAACAGAGTGGACAATTCATCTCAATCCTTAGGAGCAGCAATACAACTGTAAACTCAAACTAAACTACAAGTTTATTTGGCTTCATATTTAGGCTTACCTACGAAAAGCAGTCGCATTGTTGAAGGACTGGGATTGTCTTGTCTTGTTACTTAGAAATGCATGTGTTAATTTGTAACTTTTTCATTTGTGGACGTATTACAATGAAATCAACTTAAAATATTAAGCGATGCTTACTGCGATACATTAGTGGAAACCAAAACGAAATAGGTTAAGCCGTTTCTGTGATTAGCGCGCCCAAACGCACAGACAAAGATAAATAGACAGACAAAAATTCTAACAACTTTTTTTGGATTCCATCGATAAAGGCCCTTAATAATAATTTTTCTCATATATCCTTCATGTGCAGAAAGCAATCAGTTACAATTTTATTATATGTATAAATATAAAACAGATATTCATTGGTTGCAGTAGACACTCAACACTATGCATGACCACTAATTATTCTTAAGATCAATAAAAAATCTTAACGATACGTAAAATTGTTTTATTTTTTTTAACATGCAATTCGACACCATCATACTTTAGCTTTATTTTAATACACTTGAAATGATCCCCTTAATACGCAAAATGGCATCATACTACATATTTGCTTCACATTAAACATACGCTATTCATTCTAATTCAAAGTGCTTATTAAACATAATCATC
>DWPT01008097.1:0-10405 GCA_018251895.1 Agathymus mariae mariae
TTTTACTTCTACTACCGTTACGAAAAAGTGCTTTAACATTGAGGAGAAGAAATTGCGAAAGAAACTCCTCAGGACATTTGGATACATACAGCCATGTAAATGTGTTATGATCAATAAAGTAGATCTTCAAGCATTTAATTGACTATAGTGTAATTAATCAATTATTCTTTCATTGATAAAGTTATTTCGTATATTTTTATATTTAGGAATATATTATAATATTTACAATACAAAATATTATATTTTTCTCTCTCTCTCTCTCTTTCTCTCTCTCTCTTTCTTTGAACAACTTTACCGCTCATATTTACAAAATATATTTAATTTATCGAAATAATGTATCATGGCAATGCACGTATTATGTAGAAATTATTTTAATATATTTTAGAACGACATCTGCCAGGCCAGGTAATTAATCATATACCGCTAGAATAGGTATAAAATAACAGCTCCATTATGAATTTGTCTCGTGTCAACTTAAAGCAGTATTAATTTTCTATATTAATAGCTTCCAAAAAGATTGAGTACTACTGACTTATTCCTTGCTACAACTTCAAACGCGATGAAATATCTAATAGCCTGTACAGTGCAATTTACCATAAACCGGCTTTTAGCGTCCTGAGGTGCTATTAGATAATTTTCCCCTTATCCACTCTACATGTACCTACTTTATTCAATATGATCAGCAACTATTAATTTATTCTAGTTTAGATGAATTTGACACACTTATGAGTAGAACAGATTCAATTTTATAACATGCACCTGCATTTAAATGCTAATAACTATAAGTAATTTAAAATGAATTTCGTTATATCTTGAACACGAATCTCGTGAAGTATTCTTGATACTGTAAATAAATTTAGGTGTGACCTAGTTGTAAAGTATCAAGATAATTTGATATATCGTATGGAAATATGGAACAAATAAATGTATTATGTACAAAAGAGTTACATTTGAGAACATTATGCAACTATGTATTTTTTGATTGCAACTGAACCATTAATCTGAACGTCGGACTCCCGTAGGAGGAGTAAAAATACATTATCACTTTCTTCGATAAAAGAAACACCTTGAGAAAATCTCCATGCCTGAGTTCGTAATGTTTATGAAGATGAATGGAATTACCAATCCGCACATGGCCACAGTGACCGGTCGTGTTGATAATGCTATTACTTCCTAGTAGCTATACTAGTGAATTCTTGAACTGCATTAAATAATGTATGTTAATAACGACTTTATATGGATAAGATGAAAACAAACTCAACCCTTAACCTTATCGACTGAAAAAATACACGAAATAAAGGCATACTTGAATAATTCGATAAAGAAATGTAACATTTTTGGTTGCAGATAACTCATTCTCATTAAGGGAAGACGATGAAAGTGGGGTCAGAGTGCGGATGTGCTTGAACACATATCTGCATAAAGCTTATTTTTGTAGAAATCAGTCCACAATGGCGAGCACCAGGTCAGCTTTCGTTTTCGCCAATCTTCGTAAATAAGAGACATTCCAATGCCACTTAATGAGATATATATGGGAATATCCGGCACGGCAATGCTATCAGAGCTCCGGGCGCGCAGTAATATAATATTATTACAAATTATAAAATAAGGCTCGCTCGTAAAATCCTTATGGGAATGAAATACGAAAATAAGTACCTGAATATTTATGAAGATCCCTAAAGCCCCAAAAAGCGGCTTAAGGTAACAAAGTACAAATTTACAAGTGATAAAGTGCACAATTGTAATGAAAGTTATTTTATGAGCCTCTACACGTTTATTCTTGTATTTTTAACTCATAAATTACCTGTCCTTATGCAAAGTTTTTACTTAATTAACAAAAGTATTTTTATCTTTTCTGCGTGGCGTTTGGGACTTAACATACCTATCTAATACTAAAGTTTTTAATATTGGAGAGTTTATTGGCTTTATTTATGTATCAGTGATATATTTCTGATTGCCACAGTAAACATGTAAATGAATTGTCGAAAGCTGTTTACTTAAATACATAAATACATTAGCTTTTACCGACAACTTCACCCGCGCTCCCTTTACAATTAGGTCTAGAAAGACAGGAAACATATGTGAGTACCAAGAAAGTAACAGTCTCATCTATCATGACACTTTCTTTCTTCTTATTTCTTGGTCGAAAACGAATCACTGATGCCTTTGGTGTTACGAATGTTCATGGGCATCTGTGACAGGCTTTTCTGCCCGTTTGTTGGCTATTTACATTAAAAAAACTTGCGCTATAGAATGATATTGCATTACAAAATTATTACAATCGGTTGTGGAAACATAAAGCACCATTACTGCATTTTAAAAACTGCACTATATACAGCGGCATCTGGTGGATTTATAAAGAATTATTGGACTACAATGATATGAACTGTCTTACGGAATAGACGCTAGTTACATCTATACGAATTTCTAGTGGATATGTCTGTAGTTCGTTCATTGATAATTACAGGAACCTAATTTTTTTCCGAGATCTTATCTTTTAATCCAGGTGACAAACTATCTGTGTGCCAAATTTCATCCAAATCCGTGTAGCTGTTTTTGCGTGACTGAATAACAAACACCCAAATACACAAACTTTGACATTTAAAATATGAATACGATATTATTACAAGTAATTAAAATGCCAATTTTGAAAATCTGAATTACTATTCAATTGAAATCGAATTACTCATATATGTTTAGGTACTTATATATACACTTACATACATATGCATTGGACTGCAAAGAAAAAGGGTCGGTTAGAAAATCTTCAATATCTTTAATAGTATCTGATCTAGCTTTATGAAATTATTCTGTATTAAAGAATATTTTAATGTGCTTAAATAAAAAAAATGAATTCAAGCTTTCTATTCTTAGTAAGTGTAAAATAAATAAAAATGCGCAGTTTTTCCAGTATTTTCGTAAATCTAGACTGGTTACAGATGTGCCGTTTTCACGCATTTTAGTACTTTGTGTTGCTTCCGCGAGCTCGCAATACTGCTGTTATGCGAATTGGCATACTTTCTACTAGGTTTTTGCGGAATATTCTGCCATTCCTCTATTACAGCTTCTTTCATTTCACGTAGCGTGATTGACGGCGGATTTCACAGCCGTACACGTCGTCCCAGTTCGTCTCATGCATGCTCAATGGGATTTTAGTCGGGGCTGCGTGCCGGCTACTCCATGTGTGTGATACCGACTTCTTGAAAATAGGCAAACATTATCTGAAAACGGCATCCTCGCCCATGTCCACCAACAATCGCCCATGGTAGTCATTCAGAATTTCACTAACATATTTTTCTACAGTTAAAGTTCAATTTTTTTCTATCACCACTAGCCCAGTGCGGCTTTCGGAAGAAATCCCAGCCTAAACGTGTATAGCGTATCCGCCGTATGGTACTTCTTCTTCTATACAGGTCTTAATGGCTTTAAACTTGCTTCAGTCAGACGCCGGTTTACTGTATCCGTACTCAGATTTTTTCCTCCAGCTTGTAAATCATGATTTTTTACTTCAACAGGCGTAAGAAAATGATTTCTCAAAATTGTTGACAGCATGTAGCGATCCTCTCGCGCCGTCGTGCACCTTGTCCGGTCTGTTCCTGGTCTTCAAATATAGGATTCAGTTTCATGGAAACGCTGGAGTACTCGCTGAACTGTAGAAAAAGTCACACCAACATATCTCGTTGTTTTTCGTTGACTGTGCCCATCTTCCAACATTGTGAGGAGCCTGGTACATACCTCAGGGGTTAACGACGTGATAACTTCAGAATGATAAAATTTATATGGCAGAGACACCAAATTTCTAACTTTTTTGTTGCAAAACTAAAACAAACGCGAAACAATTGACTTGAATTTTTTGGTTATAAATTGAAAACCCGTTATTTTACATTTTCAGTTTTTTATCCAATTATCAAAAAGAAATAGAAAGGTTTTATATACTATTTTATGTGACATTAAATGTTCTTTAATTAGGTCTATATTTCATAAAGCTAGGTCAGGTACTTCTGAAAATATTGAATATTTTCTAACCGACCCTTTTTCTTTGTCGTCCAGTTTTTTATTTTTATTTCGTATAACGTGTATTATATCGCGTACTTGCATCTTTTATAAAATTGTTTATGTTCACGTTGCACAATAATCCTACGCCACTAATGCCAGGTATCTTGTGACGTTATATAATACTTGCAGAGAGCAGAAGCCTCTCACCCGAGGAACGTTGTAACAACCAACCTAAACAAAATAAATGAAGCAGACCGAATGCGGTACATGTGAGAAAGACATCGACCTTTAAGTAGATTAAAAGAAAATGATAAGTTAAGTTACCTTTTTAAAACGCAGAATAAATATTATTCATTTTGTTTTTGGTTATATTAGAAAAGGATTTTTCTTGTACTCATGCAGAATGTTATTTTATTTATATATAATTGATTTCTTCACCATATAAATTCAGAAAACAATAACCAATTTTATTTGTTTTCCAATGCACACTCAACCAAACTGTTTAATTCGGTTGAACAGTAAGACTTTATTGAATACGTGACAGCATATTATCTGTTCTAACCTAGCTCCAATAACTGAACTGACAATACTCATTAATGAAAATAATACAATGAAAAATAGTTGGTATCGGCATCGAGTAACCTAATTGTTTATTGGTACCATTTAATTAAGTACATTAATATTGTCTCATAAAAATAACGTTACGCATTGAAAGGAAAAACGATTGTTATGAAAAGTAGAGAAAGTATCGCTTTGTTAATGTGATAACTCGGCTAGATGATTGTTACACGGACAAACCATTCAACAAGGCCAAGCCTAGTTCGTACGAGGCTCATTTAGTTTCCTATCTTCCTCAAACATCGGAGCGGGTTCCATATCATTCCATAAAGAATAAAGACAGACAGTTAAAAACTTGCTTTGCCTTTTTTTATGCACAACGACATTACGTAAGCTGTTATCAAAATGTTATGTCGAGAACATTTCACAATAATTGCCGAGGAAATCCTTGAAATCGTTAGGTAATTATACATCAAAACACTTGAAGTGCATAGTCTCATCAACTTTTCTATTGAATTTATTCACTTAGACGTTAATTTCGATCTGTATCAAGCCTCGATGAAACAACCAAACATCAAAGATGATAAAGATATATTTGTTAAATTTATTCGCCTTATTGACTGACACGATCGAGCGCAATTCGTGTTACATCGAATCGTCAAGAGTAATAATAACGGAATAAAGTATGCGGATGTAACGCATATTGGAGAATTATAGAGATCACACAATGATGTTACAATAAAGACGCCGGGAATATAGATGAATATTTCCAAAAGGATTGTGCTCTTCATTACGTGACACGTTATTTATGAGGAATTTTATAAAGCGCAGTCCATAGTGGTAATAAAATTACCTACTTCTATTTACAACTGAATTAGGTGTTAATATAGATACAACAGGAAACTTTATCCCAAAATAGCGTTTTATTATGTCAACGGCCTTTCGTAACTTCCTTATTGTGGATCGATATTACAACCGAAACACCGGAAAAGTTTCAGGGTTGACACTAAAAAGAGGGTCATAACGAGGCAAGTAAACAATGTATCCTTGTGCAAAGTTTTGAACATAAAGAAGAGATTACAAATACTCACCAGGCATCAAAAAGTATACGAAAACAGCCAGGGCGACACAAACGGCGAAGAGCGCAATAGGCCATCGCAGCAGACGCAACGCACGCACCAGTTTGGTGGAGGACACGCCGCTGCCCGCCGCCACCCGGTACAAGCTGTCTGGATGCGAGCCCTGGAACAAATTACACACACATTTACAATCTTCGACCACATCAAATTTTCAATGCAAACGAGCCAAGAGCCACAAGGCTAACACATCCTAATCCTCATTAGTCTTTGACTTATTTGAGCTATAAACACTTTTTGCGGTCAACACCGTAAACTGTGCAACATTTTACGCGAAAACACGGTCAGATGGCTATGCTGTCAAA
This sequence comes from Agathymus mariae mariae, assembly GCA_018251895.1. NCBI lineage: Eukaryota > Metazoa > Arthropoda > Insecta > Lepidoptera > Hesperiidae > Agathymus > Agathymus mariae. The sequence goes on from DWPT01008097.1 coordinate 5,996, forward strand.
TTGTAATACGTACGAGTAAAATTAAATTTTTCCAAAGATGCGACTGTGTCGTTCGGTGGTGCATGTTTGTGTCATTTCGAGATAATTTGACTTATCCTAGATTAAAGTTCCTATGTTAAGTTAATTTAATTCGGGTCTAGTAAGAATATTTAAGATACGGATAAGATAAGATATGAATGTTTTAATCGTAATCTGATCGGATCTTAGCATAGCTATGAACAATCGTTTCAACAAAATAAATACATTATGTAAATATGACATTAAGTAGAGTCGTTCAAAATTCACTCGTTCAGTAACGATTATTATAATATAAATTTATTCTATTTATAATCCTTTTATATACAAAATATAACGTTGAAAGTTTTTAGTTAACATTCAAACTATGTTACCGAATGCATATTTATAAGTAGTTGTTTAAAATATAATTGCAACATTCAAAAAAACAATTTTTGTACACTCCGAAATTTACATGCAACACTAAATGTATGGACATTTATTAGGTATGGCAGTTTCGATTACTCAAAAAACTAGCACTATAAAATATATTATGCAGCTACAGTAAATAAGTGTTATGTTTGCAAATACAATGCAGTATCCCAAAAAATTTAGTTCAGACCTCAAAAAGGTCTTATAATTCATACTTAAATTGAAGACGTTTGAAAGTATTAGTAACTGTGCGGAAACATTTTTATTTATGTATTGACGCAACCGTAAAATCGATTTTGGTTTAAAATAACAATAGGTTAAAATAGAAAGGTACAAGAGATACAGCAAAAAATATTTGGATAATAACACACGAATTTTTATAAAACTTATCAATTTATTAATGAAGTTACATACTTTAAGTTTCTATTCAAGAATAAAGACTATTAGTAAATTATATAAGTCCAAATTTTTATATAAGTATAGTTTACGATTACATTCTGCATACGATATGTACAGTGGTGTGGAGGATATCCACATAGATATACAAAACCATAAAATTAGCACTCCGTTATAATATTAATATAGATACAGTATATGTTATTATGCCGTTTATTATTATTCATTGTATAAACATTTATAGATAAATAATTTGTTTAAACATTTGTAATGTAATGTAATTTCATTAGTCTAAGTCAAAGTTATGAAGGGTTGGAATTTTAAAACCTCATCCATTACCATAACACGCTAAAATATTTGAAACGCATATGTTGCATAATGAAAACGATAACCGTTTTAAAAATGACGATATTGTGGTATCAAAGCAGGTTATTCATGTACGTGGAAGAAAGCTGTCACGTCGGTACCTTTTGTGGTAATAAAACGCCTCGATATTTATGATTTTTAACTCTTAAGTGGTATTGTTGGAGTTCGTATCTGAACATTGACGATAAACCCTTGACCCTGGAGAAAGTTGCTGCGATCTTCTGGTGACTTCGGATCTCGCTAAGGTAAATGCGGTATTAAAAACCAAGGTAATTTATTATTTAATGCAATAAGCAACGATTTGAAGTTTCATTTTTAGCCAGCTAGTAGCAGCATATCTTCGCTCGATTTCACAAAACCTGAGTTACAGTAGTTTTTTTTTTATGTTTTAGGGATCGGTTTTTGTAATTGTTTGAATTATACACTAATTTATTTATTTATTCTTATCAAATACACACAAAACTTATTCACTAACAGAATTTCTTTCTATACAAACGTATAATTGTTACGAGCTTAAGATCAAGGATGGTTTCGATTCGTTTGGACAGCGAAGGGATCGAAGCTCTCCATGCGTTTTCTACCGTTTGTAAAATAAGAAATATTCTGAACAACACCGGCGGTGAGTTTACCGTCACAATCCAACACGACGCAACACCAAATTCCATAAAAACTGTAAGACTTGCACGAAGCTTCCTGCTACGTATGTGTACATTTTGGAACGAACTACAGTCAGCGGTATTCCGACGGTGCTACGATTTGTGCCTCCAAGAAGCGCCTATCGCTTCATTCTCGGCCGGCAACCCATCGGTGACTCCCTTGGTGTTGTTAATGTGTACGTATGACAGTGAGAACTTACCATCATGTGACCTGTCAGCTTCTTTGTTTGTTTATCATATAAAAAATATTGTATAGTTGTTCCGTCGAAACATTCATTTAACGTGATAAAAAATATCCCATATAGTTAGCAGTGGTTGGAGCTGATAAATTGTTATTGTTACAATATTGTAGCGCAGTTGATAGTGATCGTGCCCGCCGAGCAAAGGGTTCCAGGTTCGATTCCCGGCCAAGGCAGCCGTTTGTGTGACTGTTAAATGATTTTTTTTACCGTAATAGCCCACAAACGAGCAGACGAGGCACCTGATGGGTAAGTGGTCACCGGCGCCCATGGACATCAACAAGACCAAAGGAATCACTGATGCGTTGCCGGCCAGGAAATGAGAAGAAAGTAAGAAAGAAAGTAAGTACTGGCCGCCCCAGTACGGCCAAAATTGTTCATGACTCGCTGGTGTTTGCGATGTCTATTTGTGTATGTCCATGTAATCAGCAACACAGCGGCTCCTATTGCGGGGGTGTGAATGTGGGGACGATTATTTTTTGTAAGAAACCAATAAACGTGTAGACGGGCCATTTGATGGTTAGTGGTCACCACCGCCCATGGAAATCCATAACACTAAAGTCGTCAGCGACACATTGCCAACCTAGATGATAGCGGAAGACCCGTCTGTATGATAATTTAATTCTTACTCAAATTTAATTACTCATTTAACGCCATAACTTTTTTTACGTTTTATTAAAATTGACAGAAAATGTACCATTACATCACAACACCCAGGTAATAGGACAGCTAAATAAAATCATTAATATCTGCCATGCACTTGTGGAACATGAGGAAAACATCTCAGTCATTATAGTTTAGTTGCAACAGGCTAGTGTTAGAGTTGGAAAAACATTAAGACATGCCTACACAAGTCTGTGTCCAGCATGACACGTGTACGTTAGGACAGAACATTTATTATATTGGAACATGTCGTAACTCGTGTCTATGCGTGGCTGTCCACTTGAACCCATAATGTTACTACGTATTATCAAATGTTACGATCTCTTGCAAAATCTGTAGAAATTAGATTTGTTGAAATGTTATTAGAATATGCGTCACCATTCTTGGTGTTACGTTAACTGTGTCAATTATGTTAAAACTTTATTCTATATTTATACATACGCTGTAGTGTAACGGTGACAGTACTTGGTGGACGTTTGTCTATGGTAAAGTAACAATGGTAAGAGATCGTCTGTGTTATGCAACTTCAGAAGGGCTCGATAGTTGTATTGATTAGCGCTTCTGTGCTGCCGACAGAACGTTAACTCGCGGATTACATTTATGATCGCTAGGTAGCGGTCGTTAAGCTTTGCTATAAAAATAAAATAAATCACACACTAACGCTGTGTTGCGGGTGGCATAGACGTTCACAAATATGACATCACAAACACCAGCGACTCGACAAACAAACATTTATCAGTCACACAAACGTCTGCCTGGCCTATTCGGCCTATCCACTACCTGCCGACCTACAGGGGGTCTTCATTGATTTATGTTAGCCAACCAACACAAGTAGTTCAGTCTGGAATTCGTTCTTCTACTTCGGTACAATCAGTTGACATTTTTCTGCGTATTATCATACTGGTCATATTAAGGTATTTAGGTCTTCATACTGTGATAATGTTTTAAATATCAACGAAAGAGCCTCCTGGATTTAATTACAAGTTGGTGTTCATTACTTTGACTTAGTTTTGTTGTAGAACCAAGAAAATAAAAGAATATATGAGGATATATACTATTAACATTGAAACTTACTGGACTCTAAAGTATTACTTGATTACGAACTCGGAGCAGACTAGCTCGGCGTATGGCGACAAGCACTCTGATTTTGAAATTAAAATAGTTCCAACCAGTGGGACCATTACAGCATTATAATGAAACAAGATTAACAATACAGTTTTATATATTGTTTTTGTCTGTCGGAAACCTGTGAAATATAAACGAAATTCGAATAGTAGTTCCGAGGCTTTATTAATAAGGGAATGTTCTATGATACTAATGAAACAATACACGAGCCAATAATTTGAATGATGCATCTATGCGGGTAAATTAAGATATACCTAAAGTACCAATTGAGCTTTATGTCTTTGATAGCAAAGCTTAAGCTAGCTCAAATTTAATTCAGTAGCTTTATAAATTCTTGCAAAATTAAAATTCCATTACGAAATATCATGTTTACCGTACGTGTTTATGGTGTATTCGAAGTCCCAACCTTTACCATAAATTTATTCGACGAAATTGCGTTTCAGTTGGGCACTGATTTCTCATAAAATTATCTTTTCGCAAGGAACTTGTTTTCCTTTATAGCCTTGTTTAATAAATTTTACCTAAAATTATTAATACTC